>VXBA01002938.1:299487-356547 GCA_013399895.1 Serilophus lunatus | reverse complement strand
AAAAAAAAAAAAAAAAAAGAGGCTTGAGATAATACGGAGCCAGGTTTCACCTCGAAGTGATGGTGGGTAGATAGATGAGTAAGTGAAAGAACACACCTTTGACCCTCTCCTTTCTTCCTTAAATATAATCCCCCTCTTCCCGTAACGCGCACACCACAAAATGACCATTAATTCAAATCCATTCTTTACAAGAGGGGCGATTATCTCTGTGACCGGCTCCGTGTCTTTCCCTCTTCCACCGAGCGAAAATTAAAATTGCATTTAAAAACGGGAAGAGGGGAGGGGGGGTGGGGGGAAGGCAGGATTATTATATCTGGTGGGTGAGAAATGTGGGCACGGGGAGAGAGAGCCTGGGGGATGGGGAGGAGTGGAGAAAGGTGGCTAAGGAGAGAAGAAAGGAAAGGAGGACCAGGAAGCGCAGGGAAGGATGAGGGGAAGGCGAGATAAGGGGGAAGGAGGATAAGGAAAGAAGGATGAAAGGAAGGAGGTCGGGAGGGGGGGAGGAAGGATGAAAGGGAGGAAGGGATGAGGGGAAGAAAGGAGGATGCTTTGCCCTGGCCTCACCTCAGCTGGGTGGGTGGGGGTGGGAGAATCTTTCGCCGCCGCCGCCGCCTCCTCCTCCTCCTCCTCCCCGGCAGCGCCGGTCACTGACGGGCCGGGTGTGCGGCGCTGCTCCCGAGCCCGGTCCCCGCCTCCCTCCCTCGCTCCGTCCCCCGCTCCCTCCTCCCGCCCCGGCCCCAGCGGCTCTCGCTGGGCTCTGTCTCTGGTTCTGTCTCTGTCTATGGCTCTGGCTCTGGCTCTGCCTCCGAGCGGAGCCGGCGCTGCCGCCGCGGCCGCCCCGCCACAGCCACGGGGGGAGGAGGCGGCAGCGCGCCTGCGCCGCCGGGCGCTGCCGGCGAGGGAGGGAGGGATGCACCCGTTCCCGGTCCCGATCCCGATCCCGATCCCGGTCCCGATCCCGGCTCCGCAGCCGTGAGTATGGAAACGGGATGGGCTGCGGCAGGTGGGGAGGAGCGGGGGAAGCGGCCCCGGCGAGGGTGCGACCCGTGCGGGAGAGGGATGGGCGGCGGGAAGGCGGAGGAAAGATGGAGAGAGGCTGTTTGTGTAATGACCGGGCGAGGGGGAATGGGTACCAATGGCGAGAGAGGAGGTTCGGATTAGATATTGGGAAGGAATTGTTGGCTGTGAGGGTGGAGAGGCCCTGGTACAGGTTGCCCAGAGAAGCTGTGGCTGCCCCATCCCTGGAAGTGTCCAAGGCCAGGTTGGAGCAGCCTGAGATAATGGGAGGTGTCCCTGCCCGTGGCAGGGGTTGGAACAAGATGATCTTCGGGGTCCCCTTGCATTCCAAATCATTCCACGGTTCTGTGAAGGCTGTGTGAGCAGTGAGGCTCCGCAGGCGCATCCCGGTGGCCGAGGGACAGCTCTGGCAGCCGGGGCTGGAACAAAGAGCTGGGAAGGGGTTGTGAGGGTTTGGAACAAAGAGCTGGGAAGGGGCTGTGTGGGTTTGGAACAAAGAGCTGGGAAGGGGCTGTGTGAGTTTGGAACAAAGAGCTGGGAAGGGGATGTGAGGGTTTGTTCCTTCGCTAGTCTCTTGTGCAGCGTCAGGTGCTTCCCAGGAGGAATATCGGGGCTTCGTGGATGTACCGTCAGTACGGATCGCAGGAGCTTCAGTTCTCCTGCTCTCTTCAAACTGTGTGAAAACTTTGCTTACGGATTCCCTGGGTGGGTGTTGGACAATCCTACCTGGGAGCCAGGGGAGGGTTGGCCTCTGTCAGCCAGTGACAGGACTAGAGGACACAGTCTTAAGCTGCACCAAGGGGAGGTTTAGGTTGAACATCAGGAGGAATATCTTCATAAGAAAGAGGAATGGGCTGCCCAGGGAGGTGATGGAGTCATTGTCCCTGGAGCTGTCTAAGGAAAGGCTGGACGTGGCACTCAGTGCCATGGTCTGGTTGACTAAGTGGTGTTGGGTTGGACTTCATGATCTCGGAAGTCTTTTTCCAAGGTAATTGATTCTGTGATTCTCTGCACCAAATGTCTGGGTTTAGCCCCCTCTGCACTTTCTTTTTCCTCTTATTTCCCTTGTATTGCTCATCTTACCAGCCTTCAGTTTTTCACCACGCTGGCAGCACCACCTTCTGCTGTTCCTTTTGGATTTAACTCGCTGCCACCATCGTGCTCCAAAATTGCTGAGCCCAAAGTCTTGTAAATCCCAGTGGCGGAGGATCCCTGTAGAGTGGGTGTTGTGAAGGGATTTTGCCATTTTGAGGCTGTGCAAATCCCACTGTGCTGCTGCTCCAGCATCCTCTGCACTCCTTGTGGCATCCATCTGCTTCCCCAGCTTCTACATAAACTCACAGGCAACAAGGAGGGGAGGGGGATGAGTCCCCCCCATGCTTTTACCTTTTCTCAACGATTTTAGGCTTGGAGGGAATTTACCCAAGCAGTTTACCTGCCTCATTCTGTTGGGAATCATATTAGGAGTGCAAGAATCTATTAGGCCTCAAGTAGAGGCAATAATTTCTAGTCTTTTTATTCTCTCTTCCTCTGTAAAAATATAGTCAGGATCTGTGTTTATGTTTACAGTGAATAAGTGGGGAAGGCAGCTCAATTTCGTTTATCAAGGCACGACAACAAAGTCCAGAGGAGACACTGAAGCAGGGAAAAAAATTTCTTAAGCAAGAACTTACTTAAATATGAATTTAAATGTGAGCAGATGCATCATAGCACATACTTGGTACAGCCATATAGCTGTAAGAAGTCACAGTCAGTGGAACACAGAAATACTTTGAATTATTTTAACCTCACAGTATGGTGTGTGAACACAGACCATGCTGGGCTGACCTCTCCTGTATAGTGAGATGTAAATTATTGGTGAAAGGCAAACTGGGCATTTGATTTGTGTCTTTAGTAGGCTTCCAGGTTGCATCAAACTCCTTTTCTAGGTACTGTTATTGTCTTTCCCACCCTGTTAAATGGAGCAATGTGATGCTAGGAAACTCTTACCTACAGACATTCTGTTTCTTGCCTACATTTCCATACTCCATGTGTTTTGGATTGCTGGTTCTTCTAGGTAAGGGCAGTGCCTTCCTTTGTTGGAACTGGCTACTCTGTTTTGAATATTGATGGAAACAAGGAATGTTCCCAAATAGAACATGGTAAATTGCTTGCTGCTTTATCACAGTGCATTATGTTGCTAATTGAATGTCAGCTAAATGTACCTCCAGGCATTTGACTAAAATGAGCTTGAGCTATAGTGCATGTGTGAGACCACAAATAGTAAATAAGCATGATTATGAAAAATGATATTTCTCCCCCAGTAGCAAAGCTGCAAATACATCTCTTGTCAGTTCAAACCTAAGGACTCATTCAGCTGTCTTTGCAAGTCTCTGTTTAAAGGGTGTCAATTTAAGAAACAAATGAGATTACTTACCTAGTCAACATTACTTTTATCTGAGACAGGACACATGGATTGCTGGACTGTTGCTAAGAGATCTGCCAGAATGCTATTAAGAAATCGGAAAATCTGGAAGAGCTGTACAAACTTACTTTTTCTGTGGTCCTGAAGAAGGCTCTGCGCACTGTTTAGACATTTCTTTCTTTCCTTGAGGTTATTCACTGATTTTTAAAATTACCATTATTTTTTATGACTGTCTCAAGGAAGAAAACTGAATTTGTTACCACTGTTTACTAAAAACTGAAATAATGTAAATGAATATAACCAAGGGAGGCCAACTGACAGCTCCAAACAAACACTTCCAACTGCCATGAGATCTCCCACTGCCAACATCCAACTACAAATAGAGAAGAGACATCACCAAAGCATCGGAACTATTGGGCTCTTGGATTAACAAGACAGTCAAAAATTCTATTCTGCTTAAGGGAAACATGCATGGATGCTTTTTGTGTTGTTTTTTTTTAGTTCTGTGTCAGTTGTGGAACTGTCTGTCATGAGATAAAGCCCAATTATTGAGCAGGTACATGGAAACAAGAATGATTTGAAAAAGCCCTACAGAAAAATACCAAGAGTATTCTTTACCTTTATGAGTGAGCCTGGTCCCTGTTGGCCATTTAAGCTCTAGATTTCCTTTACTTAAGGTTTCCATAAGGAATTCTGCAATGTGGAGTTACTACAAGGAGTAATTAGTCAGGTAAAAGTTTCGTTCACTGTTACTGCTCCTGAGAGCTGCAGATTGAAGTAGAAGGGTGATGTGCAGAATTCAGGGGGAGAGCACATGCTCAGAGACAGATTAGAACACGTGGACAAAAGGTCCTGAAGGAGCTGGGGCTCTTGAAGCAGCCTGAGCCCACCATGTGCCAGATAAACCCTCTGCTTGTGCCTGGTCACCTCACGTGGGAGGATCAGTCCTTGGCTGTGCAAAAGGCCATCAGGGAATGAGTGGGATCATTGCTGAAAGACAGCAAAGCAGGACCTGGACCTGTGGTGGTGGTGGAGGATCAACCAGAAGGTGGATGCACAGGAGAATCAGTGTGATTGTGAGCTCTGGGGGCAGCTTGCAGAATTTATCTGGCAAAATGAACATTTAGTTTCACCAAGATCTTTGCTGCCTTTGAAGAACTCAAAGCTCCGTGATCCCAGGAATAACAGGGGAAGGAAACCAAGCAGACTTTAGGTTTCTCTGCCCAAGGAGCTCTACACTGGGAGTTGTGGTTCTATAGGCAGATTCTGGGTCCAAGGGTATCACACCAATCTCAGAACACAGCAGCCCTGGTATTAAAATATTAACCTGTAGTTCACTGAGTCCCAGACAGGTCTGAATTTAACTTTCTAAGTCATCTATTGAAGATTGTTCTACTTTTTTTTTTTTAATTACAAGATTAGATAACAGGTACCTTGACATAATGTACTGAAAATCATCATTTTCTTCTGTGTACCATTTAAATCTGTAGCAATGAAGCCATAGTCTGTTACCTGTTATTGCAATAGCTGTATATTATATCCATCAAATAAAGGTTTTCTCCATAAAATTCTATGTGATATGTGTTCTCTGACAAAGTTATTTTTGGATAGTGGGGATAATAATCTTGAATCTTATCTTCTCCAGCATACCCAAAGAATCTACATTGAGGATAGATCTAAAACTAATCTGAGCAGATATATAATCACAATATTGTATCTTAATGCTAGTTCCATCTGTTTGTCTTTTTTTTCCTCTTTAATGTATCAATCAATTTATCTCCTTTTTTTCCCCACTTTCATTTTAACTACTGGAAATTTTGCTATAATAGCATTTATCATGTCACATCATTTATCTCCTTTTCTCTATTTTCTAAGCATCCAAATACAGTGCAATACCAGCTTCTTCATTGAGACTTAATATTTGACATGCCTTACAGTCATAGGTTAGTCTGCTTCTTGAAGGATTACAAACTGTGTTTTTATCTTTACATCCTGCTCTTGTGAAAATACCACAGCAGGAATTATCCCCCTTTCCCCAGCAGAAAGTCTCACCATTGTGTCTGTGTACACACAAATAACCCTCCACAACTTTTACTCATCTTTTCTCTTGTAAAACCATCTTCTACATGAAGAGAGATTATCGCTAAAAACCACTTTGATTGTTTGCTGCAAGAACATGAACTTTTCTGAGGTTTTATTTCCTCTGTTATTATCTCAATACCTCTTTGTGTCTAGGTGGACTTCTTTTCTTCACCACCTAATCCTGAATGCCTGTTCCTATTTGTACAACATTTGTGCTTTATTGAAAAAGAGAATTTTGGAGAACAGGGCAGCTCAGACTAGTGGGATTTTTAATGAAAAGCATCAGTTCACTGATATCTAAGTGAGAGAAATTGAAGAGGATCTATCTTTTAGGCAATTGAAAGAGACTTTGAAAGCTTCAGGTGGAACTTAAAATGCTTTAAGCTTCTTTTAGGCTTGGTTGTCTTTAATGACAAACTAAAGGTTGTTTCTTTTACACAGATAGTTGCCTACCTGTGCTGAAGGGAGTCAGCAGCTCTCAGAGATCTTTTAGTGCCCTGTATTAATAATTCATTACCTTTTGGACTTGATTGAGTTCACATAAATATACAGGGATTGACCAGAACCATCCTTGGACCCTGAGCACATTGGAGTATCAGTATTTGAGGTTGGCACATTTGCTTGAGCACTGAGCTCCACATATTTCCTGCTTCTCCTCTGCACTGAGACACTTCTGTGCTGGGTGTTGGCCTGAGCAGCACAGCCTGCAGGTCATTTAAATTGGATATTGTATAAAGAGCCATGTGCAAGGTGGGTTCTGACACTGAGGCTCCTGCAGTGCCCTCTGCCACCCTCCACCCCCCCCCTTCACTCTTTTCTTTGGCTCAAAAGAAGCTGCCAGGCAGAGCACCCAAGGACTTACCCTGACCTGTGCCTCTGAAGTGGCTGGAAGGCAAGTTGCAGTTTGTTTGGGAAAAAACCTCAGGGGGTCTGTCTATCCACCTTTTAATGCTGGAGAGGATAAGGCAGCTCCTTCACAGCTTTCAGAAAGCTGACTTTAAAAATTCAAGAGAAATACAAGACACCTGGTCTTTACTGATATTGCAGTAGATCATTGCCCACCTTTAAAAGGCCTTTTCCTAAGTGATTTCTTCTCAAAACCACAGGAACAGGTTTTAAATTTTGGTTAAAATTTTAATTTAAACCTCACTTGAGTCACCAATTTGCAGGGCAAGGGAGATCATCCCTCACCCTTTAATGGCTGTGTGGTGGATTTATTTTGAAGGTGGGGGTGGAGAAAGAAGGGTTTAGAGGCTTTGCTTATATTGAGAGAATGTGCTTTAAACTTTGGATTATTCAATGCAAGTGCCATCAAATCTCTCACACATTTATAAAATCAATGTGTTCTATCTCAGAGACTGAGACTCAGGAAAATGTATCTTCTCGGCTCTCCCTCAAACTTCCTTGAATAACTGACTTGACTTCTTTAAAGCTGCCTCAGTTTCTCTACACCTAAGCTTTCTTAGTTGTACCCATATCAGAAAAAAAATATTTTTGTCTCTCTCCTTGGAGCTCTTCTCTGCTGCTACAAACCCCTTGTTCAGAGAAGCAGCTCAAGCAGGGAGTGCTGCTTTCCATGTTGACCGCCACCTTCGAGCTGTTTCCCATCTGTTGTTTGTAAACACTTCATGTCTTGTGCTGCTGATGTTGTTAGTTCCTTGGAAAACAAGCTCTATTTTCTCATGTTTGCACACTGCATCAAAACAACAGGAAATGTGTCCATGACTGGGAAACCCACGCAATGCCAAAATAGGTTTTCCTTGCTGGGGATTTCAATTAAGGAAACTTCAGAGAGGGAAACAGTGCTGTTGGAAACTGTAAAACAATGTCAGTCATGTGTGCACAGAATAAATGTTCAGGCAGTCTTGTCCATGGGGGAGAACCGGGACAAGGGAGACCCCAAAGGAGGAGGGAGCTGGGCTGATTGTGTGAGAGAAGGCACAGGAGGTGGGAGAGGAACGAGGCAGAAGGTGCACAGGCTAAGAGCTGCAGGGTGTATTTTTGGCTCATGCCTTTGCAGAACTAGTTAAAGTTACCTTCTGGAACTTCTCTGTCCCTAAAATGCCTTTCTTTTTCTAGCCAAAGAAGGAGAAAGATTAATATCCAAGTCTTAATAAGTGTCACAGAGTAAGATCGGCTCTGCTGAGGAGCAGAAGGGTTTTCTTTGCTGCCATGGCTCCACATCCAGCTCATAAAATATTCTGCTCTTGAAGAAAGCAGCCAATGGATTTGCTTCTCTTCAGGGAAATTACTGTCCTCAAACCTCCTGCCTTTTCCATTATTTCATCCTGTTGTGCTTTCTATGCATATGAGATGGGATGGACTTGATGATCTCCATGGTCTCTTCCAACCTTATTAATTCTGTGTGTCTGTGTGTGGATGAAAAGCAGTCCAGTACTTGCTCATTCACGTGAAAATTGCTGGACTCCTTCCCTGAATAATAGTACTTTCTGCAATATCATTTATGAGCTAAATTTTGATCCTTTCTCAGGCCTTATTCCACAAACTCCTGTTGCCTTTATGAGTAGACACCACATGACAGAGAACATTTATGTCTGATGTATGTCTATGTTGCATTGTGGTAGCCTGAAGGCAACTGGCTGTAGAACAAGAAACTTGTTTTAGAATCTTATTTTCATAAGCTTTTCTTTTGGTTATAATATCTGGTTTGCACTACATCTGTGTGCTTAATTAGAGGTTAAAGCAAAGGGTTGTGATATGTTATTTGCTGAACATCTTTTAATGAGAACAAATTAAATCAAATATATTTTATATCTTGTGAGCACAAGGGATTATTTCCTGCATCTTGAAGGATGTAACATTTCTAATTTTGTTGGTATTTTTTTCCTATTGACAGAAGCCCAGGATGATGCAACGTGCCACTAACATCTCTAAAAATGCACAAAAGACTTTGGACTGAAACATGGTCTGAAGAAAGCTAATGAAGCTGTTGATAGTCTGCATCACAAATGAAAAGGCAGGATGATTCTGGTCTTGATTCAGGCCTTGATGAATCAGGAAAATGATAGAAAGCTGATTTTTCTAAAGGAGCAGCATCTGTAAGTAAAAAAGAGTAGAAAAATCAAGAACAGACATCTGATGACAAGAGCTACTACTGGTGATGACCAGTGTGTTTTAAGCTGAAATTTTCTGGCATCTTAATAGACCTTTTGACCTAATTTACAGAGCTTTTCTTGTTAATTAACTTTTTTAGAAAGGTCAAACTTTTTTTCTGCTAAAGGTCATGTACTTCATCTAAGAAATATTTTATGATGTGCAGTACAATTCAGCAACATAAAATTCAGGGGCTTTATATTCAGAACAAATTAATAAATCATGAGCTGTAATCCTGGAGTATTTCACACCCCTTTGCCCTGTTGTCATTTTTTTAATGTAAATTAAAGTATGATCTAAAGGATTCCTTTTTGTGCTTGTCTGTTTGTCCTGAGCAGATTGAATAATCACAGGGTTCTGCAGGCAGACAGCAGGCTCATCCACTCCCAGTTTGGAGAGGGATGTAATTCCAAACAGAAAGAAAATGACATTCTGAAAATCTACACAGACCTGTTAATTTTGGGAGAAGTAAGAGAAGTGTGAACAGAATGCTCCATGTAAAACAAGTGTGTCACACTGAGATAAAAATCTTGATTTCAGTATCAAGAATGCTCTCAGTGTTCCCGTTGAATTATGGAGCTTTTTACTTCTGAAAATGGTTGCACCTCTTGGTTGATCAGGTCGACTTGCATGAGGCCTTACATGCCTGACATAAAACACATCTCAAAAGGGGAGATACTGCAGGAATATTTGTATTTGCTTCATATGTAAATAACAGCTGAATGAACCCTTCAAAAAGAGAAATAAAGAACATAGAAAATGCTTTTTCATTAAATTAATGAACCTGCTCAGAAATATTGAAGGAACCTTTAGCAAACTAGAATGGTCATGGGACTTGCAATAATAATTTGTGGGGGAAAAACTACCACTACCCTCATTTGAAAATTTCTCTGCCAGGTTATTAGGAGCCATTCCACTTCGTGATTTCTTCGTGCAAAGGACATAAAATATTCCATAAAACCTGAGTGATTTCCATAACAGAATTTTGGCAATTTAAATGAAAACAGATTGCTCTGACAGTTCCTACAAGTCTTTCTCCTTTAGTTTTGTTTTATATTATAAATATGTCAAAATGAAGCCAATTCTGTCAAAAAAAAAATTCCTTTTGGTAAAAAACAATTCCAGGCATAATTTCATTGCCCTAATTTTCATTACTTGCCACGGTCAAGATGAAGGCTAATTTCAAATGCTCTAACTTGTATGTGCATAATCATAAACCCATGAGAACATAGCTTTTGTCTTTTTAAATGAGTAATGTTATTAGGTAATGTATTGTTAGTTTAATTGACTTTGTTTACTGCCCTGTATAACAAAGTACTGAAAAATAAAAGACATTTCACATGGTTCAAACTTTTTGAGTGGTTTCTGAAGTCAATAGGTGCAAGCCAGAAAACGTTCTCAGTCCTGGTTTTTGTTTCAGTAGCACAATGCTAAGTGGGTACAGGGAATTGCATCTAGTCTTTTGTAAATAAGAAACAGGTGAACTCTCCAAGGTAAAGATATAAAAATAGCACAGATTTATCACACAGACTTCATCGATGAAATCTCCCATAAGGAACTCATTTCATATTGGTGAAGGTGGACCACTGTAAGTGTTAGGCAGTAGAGCAAGTAAATAAAAATGTCTTTTTAGGGGGGATAGTATTTACCAAATGGATAGTTGAGTCTTGACCTTCAGATGCGCTGAAAGAACTGAGTGTTTTCAGGTTTTGGATTTTTTGACATCAGAAACACAAGAATTGTGAGTTGGAGAAGGAGTTGCCAAAGATGGAATTCACTTATGTGTTGCAATAAAATTGCTGAATTATGGTTAAAGTAATTGCTTGAATTAAAATTCATATATATGCCTCCTTTAAATTAACCCAGATGCATCTTGTACACAGGAGTTAATCATGGGTTTAATCATAGATTATCAATTGGTTGTATCTCCTCAGACTGTCTGACATCTGCTTTGGTTTATGCTGTGGTCTCTTAAAATGTGATTCAAGAACTACAACACAGCAGCAATATATGCCTGAATTCTGTCAAGATATTGGAAATCATTTGATTAATGGCAGTTCATTCCTGGTGATCTCAAGGTCCTAAGAAAGAAGGCAAAGGGAATATCCCAGAGTAAAGAAAAAGATAACCAGGGACCACACTGAAAAAAAAAAAAAAGCAGGAGATAGGCAGAAGGTGCAATATTCTGAAAAAGCATGAGGGAAAGGGCTGATTTAAGAACAATGAGATGAGGAACAGCAGGAGGCAGTGCTACCTGCATTCTTTGGGATATAGTGAAAGGCTTTGTGCTTAAGGGGATAGAACAGACTTTTCTCTCAAACCATGAAGCTGTCTCAGAGTTGAGAGAAAGATGGTCAACATAACTGTGCATGAGATGTTAGAGAGTCCCATGAAAAGTGATTCTAACCATGAAATTCTAGAAAAACTCTCAGGGCTTTGGTTTTGTTTTTTTTTAAATTAAAGCTCTACCAACATTCACTCTTTCCTCCCACACACACCCATGGCATTGATATAACTCTTGCAGTTGACTTAAGGAGTAAGGTACCTTTATTTTATACTCTCATGTTAATGTTTCAATGTTTTTGTCCTGTTAGCAGGTTATAAATGCATATGGTTTGGGAGAATTTGGAGTAATAGGGAGTAAAATGGAAAGTGCTCCTGGGAAATTGGTTATTTATATAAAGCTTATGAGAAAACAAGTGTTTTATGTGAGGGCTCTGACTCTTGTAAAGGATATTTGGCTTGAGGGCAGAATACTTGGAGCATACACTTGGGTGTGTCTTTTATTGCACTACTTTGTTACATGAAGTGAAAAAAAACATGTCTCAGGTGCTTTCTATTATATCTCTTTGTGTGTCAGCAAGTATTGGGAGTGTAGAAACACATTGATTCTGTGAACGTGTGCGTATCAAAGATTTCTGCTATCACAAAGCCCTAATGCAATCAGACAGAAATCAGATATGGAAAAACCATGAAAAACTGGGAGTCAGCAGATACAGCACAATTTGTTTCAGGATTCAACAGGTGTAAACTTACAGAGCAATAAAAAGGATGTGAGTACTGAAAATAACTATCTGTAGTTGCTACACTAACTATGAAAACGTTTGAGGGAGCACAGTATCTCAAAAGCAAATGACAAAACAAAGATGTTCAAGATGATGTGGAAAAGAGGGGAAAAAAAGAAAGGTTACCATTCAGCATCTGATTTTCTGAGAGTCAATGGCCAGTACAGGCCATCCCATGGAGAGTGCTCAAGCTGTGTGTTACTGATAATTTCTCAATTCACCTAACAGTAAAAAGCTGTCAAGTAGTTCAAAACTGTTGCTTATTTGACTTTGCAAATGCTTTAAAGATTGATTTAAGAAAAAGACATGCAAACAAGCAAAAAAAATGAGCCCTTATTTAAAGGTCAGTGTGGGTGTGGTGCCTTGACCCATTTAGAGTATTAAGTGCACTACTTTAGAATATTGAATATATATTTTCATTATGTGTTGAATGGCCAAAAATATCTTAAAAGCCTTTTAAAGTGTTGTGTAATAACATGCCTTGCCCAAAAGTGGGTCAAGGCTTACGTAGGTCCCTATTAAAAAGAAAATCCCAACTGTACAGAAGGAGCTGCCACAACAAAGGGTCCAAATCCTGGCTGTTGTGATATCCTTTGACCTTGACATGCCTAAATCCAGAGCAATGGCCACAGAACATGGTCTAACATATTAGTGACAAATTATCTTGAACTCTTTGTCCTCAGTGCTACAGAAGTGCAACAATGACGATGATGATGATGATGATGTGTTTCCTTCTGATAAAACTCCCTCCTTTCCCTTCCAAGAGCAACAAGAGCTTCTGATGACAGGAGGGAAGCTCCAAGTTCCTGCCCGCAACACAAGGTTGTGTAAGAACAAAAGAGTAACCTGGTGTAAGTGTGACATAAAGAAGCACCTAATGATGATGATTGCAGTGGTGAAAAGGGAAGGAGTGAGCAAAAGTTGTTACAAGGTCCTCTGTTTGTTCAGTTAAGGTTTTACTTGGTGTATCTTTTTTAATTTCAGGGAATTATAAAGTTGTAAGTTACAAGGTAGTTTGATGAGCTATAGCTGCATGCACACTAGATACAGATAGAAACTGTAAAAGTAAGATATTGAGCAAATAAGCTTTAATATTGCCCTGTTGTGCATCTCACTCTCCCTCTCAAGAGTTTTTTGTAATGTTTTTTCTAAACACTAAGTTTTGGGATTGTTTTCTTAGTGTACAAACATTTAGGTGTTCCAAGACATTCTAATACACTGAAGACTTTTACAACAACTTTTTTTTTCTCTATAAGGTGACAGTGGTTATCTCTTGAAAAATTGTCTAATCTCTTCTCTGTTTTATCTGCAGATTCCCTCTGAAAATTCTACCATTATAAAGTATAATGAAACTCAAAAAGTGACCAGAATAGTAATTGAAAGAAGATTTGGCATCTTCAAAATGAGACTTAGATCCTTAGATAAATGTGGTGGAACAGAATTAAACTGCCCTTCATGTAAGTTCAGAGCAGTCCCAGTAGGTGTATGTTAAGTAATACGGTCATTAAACATGGTTCATCTGGAAAGACAGAGAGGAAACATTTTAATGAGTTAGTCCAAATTACCAAAGTAAATGACCATAATGATATAGACTTGGAAAATTCTGTGTGCTTAGACATGGGACTGCAGCACAGCAGAGGAGGTGCTGGCTCTGGCTGTCACACAGACCTCCCTCGTGCTGGCTCACATGTGCCTTCTGAGCCTTCTGTGTCTTTACATTTCATCCTAGAACCATTTTAGTGTCAGTAAAATGGAAATTAGAAATGCCATCTTTCAGTGCTAAAGGAAAAGAGGACTGCAGAGCAGCAGACTACAATAAATGGTTTCCAAGTTCTTTACTGCCAAGCAGGAGGTCTGAGGACTGCTGTCACCTACTGCAGCCTGCTCAGTGAATAAGAAGGCTCTAGCAAATACTTTAAAATCAGGTTCCTAATTCCCTCTCATTGCAGTGGGAACTGTGGATTTGAAATCCCTCAGACAGATTGGCCTCCAGTCCAGATCTTCCTAGGCTCTTAAACAGCACGTTGGCTCAGCTCTGCCTCTTTACTGGGCATACCGAGGAAAATGTGGGCAATTGCTTCTTTTTGTCCTCCCTGCCCTGTGCTGAGATATATCCATAGTATCCAAAGATACGTTTTTTTGACTTGCCTGTAGCCTTGGTCTGCGTGGTGGGTTGGCCCTGACTAAGCACTCCCATCACTTTCTAAGGGAGAGAAAATGTAATGAAAGGCTTGTGGCTCAAGATAAAGACAGGGAGAGATCACTCGCCAAGCTGTGCTCCGTGAACTGCTCCAATGTGGGTGCATCCCACAGGCTGCAGTTCTTCAGGAACTGCTCCAGTGTGCATGCCCACATAGTGTCACAAGTCCTACCAGTAAACCTGCTCCAGCCTGAGATCCTCTGTCCACAGCTCCTGCCGGGATCCTGCTTCAGCAGGGGCTTCCCACAGGCTCACAGCCTCCTTTGGGTATCTCCCTGCTCTAGCACGGGGTCTCCACAGGCTGCAGATGAATCTCTGCTCCCCTCTGGCCCTCTCTGGGTGCAGGGGCACAGCTGCCTCTCCATGGGCTGCACCAGAGGCTGCAGGAGAACCTCAGCTCCTGCCCCTCTTGCTGCACCGACCTGGGGCTCTGCAGGGATGTTCCTCTCCCAGGCTGTTGCCCAGCAGATTTTTCCCTTTTCTAACACATACCCCAGCGATGCTTCCACCATCACTGATGGGCTCAGCCTTGGCCAGAGTGGGTCCATCCTGGAGCCTTCTGGAATTGGCTCCATGGACACAGGGAAGCTTCCAGTAGCTTCTCACAAAAATCAGCCCTGTAGACCCCCAGCTACCAAACCCTTGCCACACAAACCCAGTACAGGTTGCAAGTAGCCAGTGATGCATCAAAGAGATCCTGCTTTATACAGTGTGGGGAGGATGCGTGACTTACAGCTTCTTAGGAAACAAAGTAGTTAAGATATGGAAATATCCCTTTATTCGGAACTGGGTCTTACAATCAAGTAAATACCTAAGGCAGCCAAATTCTTTCTCACCTCTTCTCTTGCCAAATTCCTCTTGGTCCTATAAGGTCAAATACCCTTTCCCAGACAGAAGCCTGTACTAGTGAGAGTAAGAGATGTCATTTTTTGCATCAGAAATGTAAATAGAGGAAACAAAAAGCTTTCACTTAGATTTTTCTATACTTAAAAAAATCAACTCAAAATTACTTAAGTATGAAAGACTAAAATAGGCAAGGTAGTGCAGCTTTTCTGGGAAAGCTCATGTTAAAGGACCTCACTATTTAGTTATGCATAAAGTACTATAAGGTCCTCTATGAATGGTGTTAAATAAAATCTTTCCCTGTATTTCTGTCCTGTATTTTCTATCCATTCTCCTCAAAATCTCAAAGAATTCCCAGCTCTTATTGTGACCAAGTTTTTGACCCCCTCACTGCAAGAAATGGCACGTGTTATGTAAAGCTTTGCTTATTCCACTTGTCCTGCCAATAAACATATGCTGTCAGCCCAGCTGCCTGCTGGCAAACAGGGGAGCCAAATGTCACATTTTTCCCTGTCCCTTTTCTCAGGAGAGCACAAAACTATTTCACTATGAACAGCACAGGGGAACTACAGTCCATTGAATGAGTTGTGCTTGGAGAATTTACAATGTAGTAAATAGAAAGTTAACAACAATCAGACATATATACAGAAAGAAGGAAACACTTTGCTTAATTTCTGATGAGAAATTAAATTTTGTCGTTCAATTAAGTCTTCCCAACTTAATGCAAGTGGTATTCAAGAACTGATGAACTGTCTTCGGAGCCAATGTGTTGGGTTTTTTTCTTCTGTCTATAAAAATGTATGTATTTCTTACCAATGAGAAATGAAGGGCCAAATCATCAGATGGGAGAAAGCTGTGTTATTCTAACTAAGAAGAAATCCATTTGTACTAGATTTATATCTGGCACTTGCTAGTTCTGGTCTGCTTATCTGCCTGTGTGAAAGCAAAAGAAATCCTCCCACCTGATTTTGTCAGGACTATCTTGTTCAGGATCAATTTGACCTCCTCCTCCACATTCACATTTGGGAGCTTTTAGCCAAATCAGGTCCATCAGCAAAGTGAGAGGACTGTGGAATAGTGGGGGAGTTGTGTTTTGACATTTTGGGGAGTCATGCAAAGCTGTGGGCTGACCAAGGACAGATGCTGCAAAATTGATTGTGACTCCTAAACCTGGGATAGAAAATGTATTGAAAACTTGTGCTGTAGGGAAAAAATAGGTGAGGAATGTTCTTGCTCCCATGGACTGGCTGGGCTGTAAAAGAATCCAGAATAAATGTGGCTGGGGAGCAGCCAGTGACACTACATGAAAAGAGCTTTAACAGGGGAACAAGAGCGATACTGTTTTATCTTTACTGCTGATTAAAGTCTGTAAGTACTGTAGCTACAGAATTATGCACATTTTAAACAAAAGCCTGGCACCATGTCACAAGCAAGAAAAACAAGTCACAGGGTGCAAGGCAAAGCTTTCCTCCAAGGCACTGATGGTTAGTCAGTCCCTCTCTCACAGTGACTGCAGTGTCATCTGAGCTGGGGGCTTAGTGCACTGGGCCAAGCAGTTGCCATAATACAGCTATTTAACACTTCCCTGTGCTCAGCTGAGCCCCAATAAAAACTGAGTCTGGAGCAGAAAGAGGGGGTTCTGCCTCATTTTACCTCCCAAAGAAAAATAGGTTCATCCTGGAATAACTCACCAGACCAAACATCCCCTCCAAATGTGAAAACAAAACAAAACAAAAAACCCCATGAAGACTAGGCATAAAAAAAAATTTAAAACTGAGTACCATAAGAAAAATAATCAATTACATCCTGTTAAAGTCACTGTGCAGAAAGGATTTAATATAGCAAAAAATCAGTCATAGTTTTAAACAGGTACTACTTAACAGATAGGGAGATCTGAAGAAACTCTGGAGAGGTTTGCTCAGTATTAAATGATGATGAAACATCTGTACATTCCATCCATCACTGACTATAAAGAGTATTTGATTCAGCAAATTATAGAGGCCTAGCCCTCCAGGTTTTACAGAGGGGGAAAAAACAGGTTATCCAGCCTTGAAAATATGCAATTTTTCTTTTGTGTATGAAGAGGCCAAATTAT
Source organism: Serilophus lunatus (assembly GCA_013399895.1). Classification (NCBI taxonomy): domain Eukaryota; kingdom Metazoa; phylum Chordata; class Aves; order Passeriformes; family Eurylaimidae; genus Serilophus; species Serilophus lunatus. The sequence goes on along the minus strand of VXBA01002938.1, from coordinate 339,727 downwards.
GTACAGCTTTATAGTGTACAAAGCTTCTTTGTGAGCAGCCAGTCATTAAAAATATAAGTTGTTCTCCTACAATGAAGAGTTTTCAAGTATACCGAAAAAATGTGGGTTTTTTTAGAAAAAAATCATGTAATTAAAGATACAAATGCAGATTCAGATCATAAAAGGGTTGAGATTTTACATGGTCAAATTCAAACCTGTTCTTACAGCTGTATTCCCAGCTTCTATGCCAAAGTATTTATCCTTCCTAAAGTTTATTCAGAACCTTCCATAACACTGACCCTCAGGTGAAGTCTTTTCTCTCCTTGTGCATTTCATATTGCTCTGTCCATGTTTATTAACTCTTTTCTAAAGTAACTCCTTTTCAAAAAGCATCTTTTTTTTTTAGTTTTCTACCAAAGCAATTACATGATATCTGGCAACAGAACCCCCACTAGAGCAGGCAACTACAAAGTGCCACCTAATTTTTGTAAGTTTTCAGTCTCATCCACAAAATAAAAATGATCCTGAATATTAAGTTAACGTGGAACCATTGAATGGTTTGGGTTGGAAGGGACCTTAGAGACCATCTCATTCCACCCCCTGCCATGGGCAGGGTCACCTTTCACTATCCCAGGCTGCTCCAACCTGGCCTTGGACACTTCCAGGGATGGGGCAGCCACAGCTTCTCTGGGCAACCTGTGCCAGGGCCTCATCATCCTCACGGGGAAGAATTTCTTCTTAATATTCATTCTAAGCCTGCCCTCTGCCAGTTGAAGTTATTCCACAGTCAAATCTTTGAACATAAGCCAAAACTCTGTCCTAACCCAAGTATTACCAGTTGTGTCTGTGCAACCTGCTTCCTTAAATATCTCCAAGATCAAAAGTCTGATCAGTCTTTGCTCAATCTGACATGAAATTGTGTTTCTGGAAACTCATTTTCAATCCAAATAAAGGCCATGTTACAGTAGCAACGATGTAGCAAAGGCATTTTGGGGAGCATCAGAAGAACATCACCCAATTGCCAACTATTTTTTCCACTTCCACCATGTACAAAGTTCAAGACAAAAGTTACTTTGAGAACTTGAATCAGGTTGCAGTATTTCCAAACTGCACAGCTAAGCAGGAAATGTCACTCACTGAAGCCGTCATCAGAATGTTTCTCATTACATCCCTGACTAATTACATTACCCTATCCCTTCAAGTAATGGTTTTAAAAATGCAACACTTGGATCAAAATTGATTCCTTATTTTTAGGCAATTCTTCCTGCTTGAACCAACAGTGTTTAATCGGGTGATAAGTTTCCACACAGAATTGGTGATTACAGTCCCAAACCTGCAAAGTGCTGCAGGATCAGAGGAGGACCAGAGAGGATGAGGAGAATAAAATTAAAAACAAAAAAAAAGGACCGTATCACTTCGTCCTAAAATTCAGCCAGGAATAATTACTGCTGTTATTTTATATGATATCCTAAGGATATAATGAAACTCTCTGTCCTCTGTCTGCTGTCAGGAAAGGACACTGCAGATCCCAACTGAAGATAGGCCAGAAACTTGAGATCATTGCTCCCCACCAGCATTTCTGCCACAGAATGGGACATTGCCAAGATCTGGGATGTCCTGAGTCTCCAGACCATGTCAGAGATTTCAGCTGAGGAGCATCAGAGACACATCTAATGCTCTGCCATTACCTTTTGTCTCTTAAATATGACAGCATGAAGAAGCCCATCATCCCTGGAAGTGTCTAAGGCCAGGCTGCATGGAGCTTGGAGAAACCTGGTGTGGTGGAAGGTGTCCCTGCCCTTGGCAGGGAGTTGGAGAGAGATGATCTTTAAAGTTTCTTCCAACCCAAACCATTCTATGGTTCTCTTGTTCTATGATCATTCCAGATAGACACAGCCTGTGAAAGCAAATCCTGACTCGATAGGAATATTGTTTTCACAAATGCCAATTAAAAAACCAAGCAGAAACCCATATATATGTACATGTACATTTATATAGATATAAATAGTTAAATATTTATATTATCTATAATTATTTATATATTATATAATATATGCATTATATATGATATATGATTCCTATATATATCTTTATATTATAAATTTTTATATATATGCATTTACTCTAACCATTTTTTCTGACTGCAGCAGATACCAAGATAGGTATTGGGTTGCTCCTTGGTTGGATGTTTTGTTTTCTGTCCTACATTCATCTCCCAACAGCAGCCACATGTGATCAACTCAATATTTCTCAAATAATTGCACAATGTTCCCCAAAAGTGTTTGGCTTTGAGAGCTATTTATTTACCAAAAAAGGCGTTTTCCTGCCCAAACCATCCCCAACATTTTTCAGTCCCTTAAGCTGACACCTTTACTAAATTTTCTGATGTTTGTTGTCTGGCTAAAGATTTAAACTAATGGGTGCAGATAAATCCTCAAAGGAATACATCATCTCTTGCCAGCATTCTTGGCACAATTTATATTCTTGTTAATAGTTTTGTACTTACACATTAAACAACCCGTAAGTGCTTCCACTTGGCTGTATAAATATGATTTTTCTTCATGTGAATATTTTACTATATTTGTTGTGAGATACCTGATCTAAATTTAAACCTGGAAAGGACAGGAAACATAGACAATTTCCATCCTTTCCTGGCATTTGGTTTGGACTACACATAAAAAAATCCACTGTAAGGTCCAAACATTTTTGTGGCAGGTGTAGCACAAACACTGAATGGAGGCATCATTGGCCAGCAAACTTTACAGATCAAGGCAAAACCACATGAAATAGGATATGAAGTCTGAACTTGCACATAAATGAATACAGAAAATAAGTATTAAAACATTTGCTGTTCCATTTGTGTCTCTGAGTACGGGAAATTTTTCCTATCAAATCTTTTTGATTAAAAAGAAACTGAATCAAGCAGAATATGTCCATAATGTTTGAAAAACAAGACAAAGCTAAAAAGGATAATTTTAAACTAAAAATAATGTTTCAAAAAAACAGATTCTTTATAATAGAAAATGAAGTTTAACAAACATTTTGAATTGCTTTATTTAGGGTCAAGCAAATACTTTTTCAAGTCAAAATAATTTAATCCTTCTTTTCATTTTTTGCCAGACCGACTAGAAATGAAAGTAAAATGAATTATCAAAGGAAAATATTTCAATCAGTGGACAATAACAAAAATGAAATGAGGTAATTAGCCATTTCTAGTATTTTTGTTGCTGCTAATACAAGGGCAGAGGTTGGAAGTAAACAAGTAGCAAATGGAAGATGTGAGTCGGTTACATGAGAAATATGAGCTGTAAACCAGGATTTAAAGAAAAATAAAGTAACAGATGTTTGAATTTTAGTATGGAACTTTTCCTGTAAAGTAGTCCAGGGTCAAGTGTGGATATAAAGATAAATTGACTGCTGGACAGTAAACTGAAATACTGGGAAAGGTCGGAGTCCTAACAGATTAATGGCTTGAACAGGCTGGCACTGGGGAACAAAAGGGATTGTCTTTAAAGCCAAGAAGATACTTTTTGATAGAGAGGAGCTAATGAAGCCTTCATCTCTGATTTTGGAATGTTCTCCTATACTAGGGGGTCAGTCTCTTCTCAAAGGTATCAAGTGACAGGACAAGAGGAGAGAGCCTCAAGTTGTGGCAGAGGAGTTTTAGGTTGGATGTAACGAGAAATTTCTTCATGGAAAGGGTTGTCCATCCCTGGCACATCTGCCCAGGGCAGTGGTGGATCCCCATCCCTGGAGGGATTTAGAATCCCTGTGGATGTGGCACTTGGGGCCATGGGTTAGTGGTGGCCTTGGCAATGCTGGAAATGGTTGGATTGGATGACCTCAGAGGGCTTTTCCAACCTTAATGATTCTGTGATCCTATATAAGAACTAAAAGCACAAAATGTCATGGGTATAAATGTGCCCCATTTGTTTTCCTCACCCCAGTTTTGCTGTCAAAACCCTGGTGGCATTGAGCTGCCCAGGGTTGCTCATAAGGTGTGTGTTTTCAGCTCACTTTTCAAAGCAGTTCTTGTTTTCCAGAGAGGAGAAATTTTTCAAAACCTTATTTCCAGTACTGTTTCTGTGCTACAAGAAATCTACAGTGTAATCTGTCTGTTATTTCCCATTGCCACCAAGGTCACACCTATCTGGCAGAAAGCCTGGATTAAGAGGCTGTTTTACTTCATACATTTTAGATGTTCAGAGTTAAACATTGTTTTGCCGTTGTGTGGGCCAAGATTACAGTGGTTAAAAGCCACATTCACCCCCAAATAATTTATTTATCTTTATTATAGTGGATTTATATGTTGATCTTTACTACAGCATTATCTAACATGATGTTTAGAATACACACTCTGTCGTGCTGGACTCTGCACAGCTATGAAAGAAGAATGCAGGGTAGGTGTGAGAGCATATAGGAAACAGTATATTTGTATCACTACGTATGTCATTTAGATTTATATGTAATATAGAATTATATATGTCTGAAGAAGGAGTTTTCCTGGGAATCCTATTCCCTGTAACACTTGGTTAATACTTTCTTTGGTTGGTGGGTTTTGTGGGTTTTTTCATCCTCCTTTCATGAAGATTTATTTCTCCCTTAAATTAAATCTATGACACATTTCTCATAAATTTTCTACCTCTTATACACCTCTACTTTTTTTTTTTTATTTTTAGTAATCTCACACTTCTTTGTATTTGGAAAGATATAATATTAGAGCAACCATGCTGTTTTCATTAGCCTTTTCAATGAAGAAGAATACAGTATGACATAATAAATAGAAGAAAAAGTAAGTACTATTTCTTAGAAGAACATATAAAATTGAACTTAGATATATTTAGTCTTAAGTCGTATAAATGACTTGATGCATACTTTTATTTTAGTATCTGCAGTAAGATGGATCCCAGCCCATTTAAACTAAAATTTCCAGAAAGACAGGCAGTCTGATGTATCATCTGTCAAGGTAAAGGAACTAAGAACCTCTAGCTGACTGCTATGATGGATTTTCACTTTATTACTTGCTTGAAGAAGGAAGAAAGTGTGGAGCTGAACAGCTGGTAACATGTGCTAAAAAATTATGGTGCTGAGATTTGATTTAAATTTGACTTCTTGGTCGTAAACACACGAAGAACACATGAAATGTTCCTATTTTGTAACATAGTTTCCCTTGAAAAGAATTATTCAACTGCTTCCTATAGAAATCCCCTGTAGGACTAAAGAGCAAAGAGATTCCCAGTGAAAAAAGACATGTATTTCCTGTAAAAGGAAGTCATGTCAGAGTCACAAAGCTTTCTTCAGGGTAACTGCTACCACCTTCTGTAAGACTGTTGAAACACATGTAAATGAGAAGAAAGGTTAAAAACATAGATATAAAAAATATTTGGCAATATTCCCTGAATTGTCTCCTCTAGGTTTAGAGCTACAAAACCTTTTCCTCATATACATGACGAAATAACCATATGAAAATACCTGACTATGCCACTATATGATGTAGCTTGGAAATATTTTAGCAATAATGTGAGAGTAGTCCATGTGCTGTCACAAATACTGTCAGCACCTCTCAGATGTGCAAGTAAGGAGAGCAACCTCTGCTATATGCAGCCCTTGACCAATCCGTGTGTAAACCCTACTGGCTGTTTTGGCTATTTTTGAGCAAGATATTCGTTCACTAAAGCCAGACTGAGACCACCAAACCTGTTCAGTTAAAAGCAAATAAATAAGTAAAGCAAGTGAAAGTGTTTTCCAAGCTTTGTCATCAGATGTTGACTATGAAACAGCCACCCAGAAGTGAAAAGCTGAACCAACATATGGAACTATGATAAAAATAAGTCACAGAATCATTTGGGTTGAAAAGACATCTAAGATCATGAAGACTATTTTTGTGGTTTTATGAGAGGAGTCTTTGCAAACATAATGTGAACCTACTCTGTCAGGACCCTTTAAAAACTTAAATAAAATCTGGATCCTGACTGGGGTAAGTGATCAGGCAGCATCCCTACACCATTTATCAACAAAAGCTATGAGTTATAAAAAATAAAAGCAATGAAGGACTGTTTTCACAGAGTATTCTGAATCATTTGATGAGGTGGCCTGATTTAAGTACAGAAAATTTCGATAAGTCATACAAATAGAGGCAGAAAATATGCCAGATATTTCAGATATGAAACCACATCTTGCAAAGTGGAGAGTCTAGAGGAGTGTTTGGATTTATGGAAGTCTGGAAAGCGTTTTTAACAGCCAAAGACTAAACAATATCAATTTGTTTAGTTTATCTGAGAAAAGATTATGATTAAGTCACCTTCTAATCTATAAGTAGGAACATGAAGAGAAGACTTCTGATCATGGAAACCTCTTTAATCCAGCTGACAGAAGCATGGCAAAAGCCAATGGACAAAATCACCTAAATCATTTTGGAAATGAAACACAGATTTTGAAACCATGGGGGTTCTGTGTAACAAATTGCTAACGCAGTTTATTGATTCCCCATCAATTCAAGTCTTTAAGGGAATGTTTTTCTGGGAGAGTTGTAACGCTGTCAAAAGTTATATCCTTCATGCAAGAAATGCTCAGGGAAAGTTATATGTTATAAACTGTACCAAAAGTCAAATTAGGTGAACGTAATGGTGTCTTCTGAGTTTATAAATTTTCAATATTGGGCCACAATTCATGCACCTCTGTAGCTTCTGTGATAAGTTGCATTGTCCTTTGGGGAAAATGAAAGCAGATAATTCTATTGTTTTCCCTTTCGTTTCATGGCATCTTCCAATCTAGCTGGCTGGCTTGTGGCTGTTGAAGAGAAGAGTTCATGTCTTTTAGTGCTTCGCAAATGTATATTTCTGAGCTTCATTTTGTACACTACAGCTCACAGATTCTAAGAATTAATATCTTGTGTCCTTCATTCTCCAACACATGTCACTTGTTTTGTGATGTGAGGTTTTTTTGTGTGTTGTCCCTGATATTTTTAAGAAATACAGAAAACTTCCTGCAGAGCAACAGCTCCTAAATACTCTTATAAGCTTAATTTCTATGATATGTTGGGCTGTCCCTGCATCTATTGCTGCAGCTGAAGCTGTGGATTTGGTTTTAAAAGTCTCCAATGGGAGCAATATTCTTGTGGGAATATTACAGGATATTGCTAAGAAGACATATATTGAGAGTCAGATCGGTTTATTGAGCAACTGAGAAGAATTTGACAGCATTTGACAATACCATTAGTTTATGATTTATAGTTTATTTATAATTCTAGTTTATTAGTTTATAGTTTATTCAGTAAAATAATTCAGATAAGTTCTTTCCACGCAGCAAAGCAAATGTAGATACTCAGCTATTAGGGGCTGTGTGGAAGGTGTCTTAAGCTGTGCTCACCAAGCATTGAAAGACTTTACTGAGCAGAGGTTTGGAAGCAGAAATCTTCAGAGGGCCCATCAGTGCTAGTAAATAGAATTGGTGAGAAGTGATTTTTAACAAATAAAACAGGAACTGGCAGTATTTTAACGAACAGTTCTGCTGGCAGGGAGTGACTCACTCCAGCACAGTGAAGACTTTGTAGTATTTTCACTCACATTAGGAGCTTGACTACCTGAAATCATTCCAGACATAATGGCCCACTTTGAAAGAGCAGGAAACATTAAACAGATTGGCCCATCCAGGGCAAATAACCACACTAAAATTTATTGAAAGCCAGTTCACCAAATAGCATATCCTGCAGTTAAATCCAGTGGGTTTTGCTCTGCACATACCTAGACTCCACTCTGTCATTTCAACTCAATAACATGATTCTGTAAAATATGTCCTTCTAAAACCATAAAATTAGGAGACATTTTGGGGCAAGGATTACATAAAGACAGAAGGAACAATAAAATTCTTGTTCTGTAAAGGAGAGGGAACCCAGTACACCAACAGTATGATTCATCCTCCTTAATTTCAGCCTTCCAAAAGGTAGGTGTTGAATTAAAGTTAGTCATCCCTTTTTTGTCACTTGTGGAGGAAGACATATCCTGCCTGCTTTAGATATCTACTTTGGGAACTGCTATTTAGAAAGACTTTCCTCTTTCTGATGCCAGTGGAGGATACCCAAGGGAGCAGCCAGTAGAAACTGCATCTTCCAACTAAATCTAGATAGGACTGCCTTATCTCTATATTGCCCAGAGAAGCTGAGGCTGCCTCATCCCTAGAAGTGTCCAAGGCCAGGTTGGATGGGGTTCTGAGCAACCTGGGATAGTGGAAGGTGTCCCTTCCCATGGCAGGGTGTTGGAAGGAGATGGTCTTGAAGGTTTCTTCCAACCCAAACCATTCTGTGGTTCTAAGAATTCTCTTGTTAAGCCCCACTCTGCTGAAACCAAGGCTCTGTAGTTTGAGCTGTTCAAGGCACATGTACCAGGCAGGGTGTGTTCGTTTCAGGGCGTGCAAAAATTTCAGTTAAAATAAATAAATAGGAGAGAAATCAAAGGATATCCAGAAGCAAGGTAAAATGAACCACAAGACCTCAAGAATCACCCTTGGCCTCTTCAGCCTATAGCAAAATAACACACTCCTTTATCTCAATAAATTGAGACAAGATGAAAAATTGTGCCCACATGAAGTGATACAACCAACATACTGTACTAGCATTGCTGAGGGTTCAGAAAAAGAAAGGGGAAATCCACAAAGATAGTGTGATAAAGCAATGATAAAGAATTTTGGATTGGCATTGGATTGGCACAGGCAAGAAATAGGAGCTGCTGTGTAGCAGGAAAACTATGGCATAGGTGGCTTCATGGAGACATCCCTGGAGGTGTTTAAAAGATGTGTGGATGTGGCACTTGGGGACATGGGTCAGTGGTGGCCTTGCCAGTGCTGGGAGATGGTTGGACTTGATGATCTCAGGGAGCTTTTCCATCCTAAATGATTCTGTGATTTCCCATTTTAACAGCTCTCTGCTTCAGCATGATTTACTGCAGGGTTTGTATTGATTTACAATTATTAGACAGTTATTGTAATATATGTTGATAAAGCAATAAATGAGTACTGAAAATATTTATTAAATATGAGAAACTTTGTAGCAATTGGACATTAATCAAAGTTGATCATCTACAATATGTGTGCTAATAAACCATTACTGAATATTTAACCTGAAAACACAATGTAACAAACTGACAGATTACCTTCTTCAGGAACAGAGAGACTTTGTGGGAATTTTGAATTATTTAGCATGTGACACAAAACAGGATTTAAGAGTGGGAAGCGATTTTAATGTGTGATTTTCTTTTTTAGTGTCTGAGTTCCTGAAGAAAAGAGTGATGGAACTAATTTTGTTTCTTGTTGATTTGAACATTAGCAGTCCTGAGGTTTGCAGAAATGTTAAAGATAGTTGTAAGGGTGAGTCAGATTCTCTATTGTATAATTTAATCTTTTATTTTAATGTAGAACTATAATAAAATGAAAAGCCCAAAGGAACAAAGGCTTCTGAGCATTTTGTTCAGATGTCAGAGAAAGAAGTCTTAGGGGTCAGTTTAGCATTTGCTTAAGTGACCCGATTAATTAGAGATTAAATGATGGTTTGTTCAGCAAACCCTGCAGAGGGCTGAGCTCACTTCTCTGACCTGCTGAGCTTGTCTCTTGCTGGGCAGTTCTCCAGTTTAGGGGACAGTTCTCCTGCTCACCCCGTCCTTGAAAAGGTGGAGGGGTGCTGGAAGGGACACTGCCTGCAAAGGAGTTATTCCATTAACAGCTCCTGGTTGATTAATTTTCTGCTTCAACTCATTTTAATTCTCATTCTGCTGATTGTTTCCTTTCAGGAAGGGCATCTGTAGAAAGGTTATGAGCTTCTTGGAAGGACATACAAAAGCTACCAGTCACAGACCTAGCCCACTTTTCCAAATGAGGTATAAACAGCTGCAGACAAATCCTGGCTTCATTGGTGTGTATGGGAGTTCTCAGAGAATCACAGAATGGTTGGGGTTGGAAGGAACCTCTGAAGATCATTTAGTCCAACTGGACTCTGTGCCACTGGTCACAATCCTTTTTGCTCAATGACTTTGGTCAATGGCAACCAGAATTTGCCCTTAAACAAAATGTTTCAGCTCTGAACAACACACATATTACAAGCAGTAAAAAATGGTTGCTTTTAAATTAGAACAGGGCACAGGAGGCAATGGGCCACTACAGACCATATTCTGTAGTGGTGGGACATACAATGACAGGAGAAAACTGTTTTTACCAGAGAACCACAATATGGGATGTGATTTTGTGGCTCACTACACAGAAGTTGGTGTTGTAATTACCAGAGGAAATTATAACATTATGGCATATACTAAGGACATGTATGATGCATTATAAGATAGATTAGTAGGAGTTGCAAAAGCTTCCCTTAAACTATCTTAACTAAAGGTCGTCCTAAACTTCCCTCAACACCTTATTTAGATTGGCTGCAAAAGCACACCAAGTGCTAACATTTTCTTCTGCTAAGTTTTAATCTGCAAACCATTAATATTTCCCTTAATTAAGCTTCTTTTCTATTTACAAATCAGAATTGCCTGCCTATGTAAATGGAGCTGTTGGAGGTAGTTGTTCCATTACACAGAATGATTACTTTTGCTGTTCCCCACCACTCCACCAGTTAACCCTGCCAGACTATACTGCTTACTCACAGGAATGACTCTTCACAAGGATTTTTTTATTTCCCAATCACAATATTGATACAAAATACATTCAATTCTTTGTAGGTATTCATGGCACACACTGTAACAGTCCATCTGTCACTAACACCCTGCTCTGCAGAATGTTTAAACTGTGTGAATTAGGGGTAAGAATGGTTAGGATTTTTTTTTAGCCATGCTTGTCATTTTCTCAGCACAGTGGGTGTGGGAGAAAAAAGAGGCTGGCTTGGCTGATGTGTAGGGTTTTAGTATTTAATATTGTTAGTATTATTTTTAATATTAATAATATTTTAATATTATCAGCGTGTACTGCCATAGCAGCACGTGTAATAATAATGTATAGTGGGGCTGTTAGCAGAGATCTGCTCTTAAAATGCTTAAAATACAGAGATGTTCTGGTATAGGTTTCTCTGAGGACCCTTCTCATAGGTGCAATTGATGATAGAGGTATAACCTGTCTGGCTTATTAAATACCACAGCTAATAAAAGCAGCATGGATGGTTCCCAAAGCCTTCTCCCACGCCACATTTGTATCCATGATTCCTCTTACTATCTCACTTGGACATTCACAGATTTACTTCTGCTATTCAATGTAAAGGTGTCAAGGGGAACAATATCAATACCCAGCAAGGGATGAAAGCTTCTTTGTGCTATTTAGCAAATAAATTTATAAACCAGTGCAAAGATTCAAAAGATGATTTTTTTTCCCCTCAAGAACCACATATCCAGATTTTCCATTTGCATCTTACATACATTTGAGAGTGGTGGTGAGAAAAGGCCTTGTAGGTATATCCAATTGCATATATATGCATATATCTCACCATATATACAGTGATTTTTCTCCATGGCAACATTTAAAAGGGAAACAAAGTTAATTCAGTAAGTGCTTCAATGTGGTATATTTTAGATATAAATGCTGCTTGCCCCCAACATTTTATATGTTCCAGGTGGAAGTTCTACGGCCTTGGTGATTCAGCAATGTCTGGAGATAGCACAGCCCATCAGAAAGTGCAGGAAATATCCCAATTCTTCCTTTCTGCTGCCTCTACAACACTCAGCTGGCAATTCCCAAAGCCTCCCTCCGGCATTGCTCTGTTGGATTCACATAACATGTCAAAGAAATGATTTTTCCCTTTGATTACTGCAGTAAAATAAAAAGCACTGAAAAAGCAACATCTCAAAAACTTACATCACAGTTAACATGAAAAATCCAGCTCCCTGTAAAAAAACATAACAACAAGGGAGTCACAGTCGTTACTCCTTGTAACAGCACTTTAGTATAACAATGGCATTTAGAGACCCTTACAGCATGAAAGCCAGAAAAAGCAAGTCAGCAATCAACTTCACAGGCCAATAGACTAAGATATATCAACTCCAGCTTTAGTGCATTTGGACTCTGTGGAACTTCCCTTTGTTGGCTGAACAGCAAAGGCTAGAGGAAAGCAATGTTCTCCTGTCCTGTTGCCTTTTTCAACGTCTTTCCAGCTGGCAGTGACACTTAGTAGCTAAAGCAGGAAGTGGAGTTCTGTCTCTAGGGGTCCAAAATGTAGTTACTGTCTTAAGTAATCATAGACATACATCTATGTAGGATACAGGTGCTTAAGTTTTACTAAACCCATTTAGAATTAGGTGACTAAACACCTTTCAGAAGCTTACAGATCTCTAAGTTCTGGTGCTGCCTTTTTTTCTCCTTTTACATTTCTAAGACAACAAAAAACATCTGTGTTTATTAGTGCTCTATTTTCAGCACTGCCAATTACATGCTGTTCTAATTAGAGTCAATGAGAGGTGTGGGCTTTTACTCCCCCTGTTAAAACATTATCAAATGAAGCAGAGGATTTTATTCCACCCTTCTTACTTGATTCAGCCCATCAAAGGTTTGGGGTGGGAAAGATGGGAATATATTTTTTGAAGTCCTGAGGATGAGAGATTAGGGAACTGATCTTGTGCACAAGGAGCTACAGCCATTTGATTACTCAGGGTTTACAACAGGACTAAGTAAAGGTGGAACAAGCACACACTGATCTAGACAGCAAAATGATATCCAAAAGATTGCAGCTTCAGCTATTCAAGACCAGCAACAGGAAAAAAAGTACTTAAAGAACTCAAGTTAAACTCAGACCAACAACTTTGTAATTAGCAGGACATTTTCAATACAAGATATCTGAGGTCAAGATGTCAGTATCCCCCATTCAACACTGAACTATTTCCCTCTCCACCCCCTCTGCCATTCCTGCTACTAGACTTGACTGGCTCCATACCACACTGAATTGGAAAGTTCATCTCTCTGAATTAAAAAAAAAATTCAACAAACAGCCATGCGTATCATGGATAAAAAGAGGGGATTTAAATCAGCTGGGAAATTCTGTGGTTGGAAATGCTTGTTTGTAGCAATGGGAGAAGAACAATGTTAAACTCTGCTTTCTTGCCCATATTCCCCATCAAACAGAACTGCAGTTAGACATTTGTCTGGGGAAGGATAATGAACAAACTCTGAGTAGAAAACAAAGAGCTTGTTACCAGTCAAAGATTAGCTTATGTTGCAGCCCAGACATTTCCCTGCAAGCACTATAGTCAGCAGAGCATAAAACTGCGTTTTAATGTTCAAGGTGTATTCAAATACTGTAGCAATAGCAGAAAAATACACAACTTCTAACAAGACACCAAAATATCTCAGACTTCCTATTTGGCTGGGAGATTAATTTACTCAAAACTTAAGAGAAATTCAGTAGGAAAACAGATTTCTGCATAAAGCTATTTGTTCCATCAAAGCCCAATGGACTGACTTGTGACAAAAAATTGGGAAGGCAATTCCAATTTTTATACCAGGTGCATACTTTGAAGATCAATGATTAACTTGAGAAAATACAGGATGCTTGTTTTGAAACATTAGTGAAGTTACATATGGAGGAAGATCAGCCAGGTGTTGTACCCTGCAAAAGGCTATAAATGTAAGTCATCCCTCATACATGGTGTTGACATTCATCATAGAGTATCAATAGAAGATGACAGGTGATAAAATATCATTCAGGATTGAACCTGTGTGGCTTTTGGATGGTTTCTAATTAATTATTCAATTACAAAAACCAACAACAATGGCTGGTTCCCCACTGGAAATAAAGACTAAATTTATTTAATGAGAGACCACAAAACATAAACAAGTTCAGTTGGCTTTATACAGATAATCTCAAAGAACTATTTCAAGACTATAGTATAAAACCAGGGACATACTTTAGAAGTTCAAATAACATTACCTCACCATCCAGCTGTTTACATTATACTTGCAGCTTCTTTGAAATGATGCCAAAATAAAGTGAATTTGAATATTTTCTGCAGAGAAGTTCTCTGTGGAATAATCACCAGAATGCTTTTCATTATAACACAATTATATCATCAGCATCTAATGATCAGAATGCAGAGCAGCTGATTATTTTCATAATGCAATTAGTTCGTTACATTTTAGAAAATTCAGCTGCATGCAAACAGTTCTCTCCAAATACCTCATTTGTCTGATTAATCATATGATGGGAACTCCTCTGTCTTGCTCCCTTCTAAAGGTTCACCTGTTTTCACTGTGCTTCCAAGCTAAGTTTGTCATTGCAATATAATCACCCAGGAGGAAGGAGGGTTCTTCCTCAGAATATACAGACTGATGCTAACAGACAGATTTTCTAAGTGAAGCAAATGCAATTGTTCACAGATATTCACCCTTGCCATTTTTAATGTGTGCAAACCCAAGGTGTGCATATAAATCAGATATTTGTGCACAGGTTTTATTACCCTACAAAGGCAGATAGCTGACATGATGGTCCCTTGTGCACACACCCAAGCATTTGATGTGTCTGGTGGCTGTTTTTTTATACAGACATCTCCAAATAGCTGATTTTAACCCTCTGGTCCTCACTGTCAATATGAATCTCTGAGGCTTTTGCTAATAACTGTTGTCTTTCATGTATATTTTAAAATAACTGTAATCCTGGTGGGACAAACCACGGAAGAAAATATAAAAGGCTGCAGCATTTGATTGTTCAGCATGATCATTTATACAGAGATGGTGGAATAAAAATAATTAGCATTTCTAGAGACTTTCAGCTCCAGACCTGAAACCTTATTTGTAAAAAAAGAGTCTTACATTTAGTCCATTCCTTTTGCAAAACTCATTGACTTAGAGAAGACAAATGAGGGCCACTGTCCTGTGACACAATTGAGGATTCTTTTTTTTTTCAGGTGCTAAGTTAAAGTTCACAAATCCAAAATGAGAAGGCCAAAAGTAGGATTACACCTCCAAACTCCTAATCCCTCTCCCAGATAGGTAACAATGTTACCTTAGAGGATCAATAACCTGCTCAGAAAGTGAGAATTTACAAAAGAAAATATTTTAGGCAAGTCTACCGACGCCTAGACATAAAAAGAATGATATTTGCTTGAAAGAGAATCTGAATTAAATGCTCATATGGGAAACAGACTTATGAGACTTTAAAAGGAAAATTACTGTAACAATTATAGTGGTAATAACAATGCTATTAGAGATAAGATTACTATTGTAAAGGCCTGTGTCATTTTGGATGAATAATTTATTCATTTTCATTTCCTTATACTGAAAGTATTCAGACAATCAGCTTTACTCCAAAGAGTTTCTGTGCAGTTTGGAAGGGGAAGAAATTTGTAAAATTGCAGCTACTTTTGCTTAAAATCTAATTACAGGTATAGAATCCACTCTGTCTAACATTTTGTTTCATACTGGTCCAAGTCACATATTCCACAGCTGGGTTTCACCACAGCTGTTAGCACCTCTGCATTTTAATTTTGTTAGGTAAGGCTTGGTTTTTAAACTGAACATTCTACTGACTGCATTAAGTTCCTGTTTAAGAAAGTTTAAAAAATCCCCCAAATAATAGTAAATACAGAACCACAGAATCATGGAATGGCTTGGGTTTGAAGGGACCTTAAAGGTCGTCTTATTCCACCTCCTGCCATGGGCAGGGACACCTCCCACTGTCCCAGGTGGCTCCAACCTGGCCTTGGACACTTCCAGGGGTGGGGCAGCCTCAGCTTCTCTGCCCAACCTGTGCCAGGGCCTCCTCACCCTCATAGGGAAGAATTTCTCCCTAATATCCAATCTAATTCTGCTCTCTGTCACTGTTAAGCCCTTGCCTACCTCGCCCTGTCAGTCCAGGCTCTTGTCCCCAGTCCCTCTCCAGCTCTCCTGGAGCCCCTTCAGGCTCTGCCAGGGGCTCCAAGCTCTCCCTGGATCCTTCCCTTCTCCAGGGGAACCCCCCCAGCTCTCCCAGCCTGGCTCCAGAGCAGAGGGGCTGCAGCCCTGGGGGCATCTCCATGGCCTCCTCTGGGCCCTCTCTAACAGATCCATGACTTTCTTTTACTGAGGAACCCAGAGCTGGGATTGCCTTGACCCAGGTGCAGCCCTTTGCACTTGGACATGTTGAACTTCATGAGGTTCTCCTGGGCCCATTTCTTGAGCTTGTCCAGGGCCCTCTGGATGGTCCCACCCTTCTGTTGTGTCAACTGCACCACTCCAGCCAATTCCTCATCCATCAAGTACTCCATCCATCTGATTTAGAGAGAAGGATGTCAAATGTGACCGTATCAAAGGCCTTATGGAAGTCTATATAGATGCCATCTCTCCATCTTCTCTAGGAATACTCCTGCCTATGCTTTATTTTGAGAAGTAGGCACCTCACTTAGGGAAAATGATTTGTTTTAAAACAGCTTCCATGTCCTCCCTGAACGTTTCTGAACAAAAGATTTGTCGAGGTCTAATACAGATTTTCCTCACATCCCAAAAAATCCCCTTCAATATGTGAGACATGGCTCTGCCTAGTGAGGGACATCACATCAGGAGCATAAAACCAGGTAACCAGCACATCTTATCTGCAGTGGGGCTTCCAATCCAATGCATTTAACTAGCTGAACTGGTTCTTCATGCAGTTAAGTTACAAATTTGAAGAACTTTTGTAAAAGGCTTTACCTAAACCCAGTGCTATTGGGCGAAAATGGCAGAAGAGAAGAAAAAAGGTGAAAGCCAAATAGAATTCAGAGGGAGCTTTTGTCTGTGCTGCAGGAGGGTTTGTACACCCTTGCTGGGTGGCTTTTACTGCACTTTTAGGATTCAGGAAAGCACTTTGGGACACTTAAGCTAAAGCTGGGGATGCTCATGACTTGAGCTGTGGAAGCTACAATCCTTTTGTCCTCAGTGCATCCACTGCTGGGTTTCAGGCATTAATCAGGAGCCTCACATATGGAAAAGATCCTGCTGAATCAGTGGGACACAAGCACCTTCCTAAACCTGGAGCCAGACTGCCTCTGACCAAGCAGTAGGCAAGACTTTTTCCACCATATACTGGCAAGTGGATTTGGTAACTATAGAAATAAAATCTTCAGGATTCTCCTTCTTGGGATTCTCCGTCTCAGCTGTTCTAATTCCTAGCAGCTCCAGGAGGCTGTTAGTTGAATGCCTTCCCAATTTCTTCAGCACTTTGTACCAAGCCATTTTCAGTTAGTCATTTTTTACACTGTTTTTTAAACACATTGTCACCAAAAGATTGACTGAATTTGTAATGAAACCCCCACATTTGTGGCAAATAAAGCATTTAGACAGTTTTGGTAATATGTAAATAAAAACCACCTACTTATGAATACTTTGAAGGACACAAACTGTAAGGGAATGACAAAGTGTTTTGGATCTTCCCAAAATAGTGTGGGAAATGAACATAATGTGATACCTTCACATTCTACAAGGCAGGACAACATACAGTAATAAAAATCCCATCGGTACCCTTCATTAGGTGCTGTATGTGCATGTTGTTTAATGTGCATGCTACACTGGTGTTGTACAAAAGAAATATTACCCTGTGCACATCTCTCTTTTCACTCAACTGGACTTTTGCCACTGGTTTCAAAGAGAACATGTTATCTCCTAATTAGAGAAAGCCTAGCAAAACCAGAAAAATAGGTCATCATGTTCAAAACAACTGTGCTTCTGGCCAGTTATTTTTGTACACTGTGATTAATTTAAGTTAATTTAATTTAGCTTGTTTTAATAATTGCATAACTTTTATCTGGATGCCCATGCCAGATGGCTCAACCATCCTGAAAACAGGAAGATGCTGTAATTGTGGCAGCCTAATAACATTTATTTACTACAAGTCTGACTATCTGTGACACTCATCAGAGCTCTGCAATATTGTGCTTTGCAGGAAATTGCTTCGGTGCACTTCACTCTCAGTCTCACAGCCTTTTTCATCTCCAATATTATTTGAGAGAATCTGGGCTTTAAATGCACTTTTCCCTTCTGTGTTTCTTGTAAGAACTCCACCAAATCTCCCAGTTCTGGATTCTACTTCCTGGCCACTAGAAATCATCATTAAACTAGTGTCAGGCTCAGTTCCTGACTGATCATTGCCTGGATGACTTCAGTTCCTCAGTAATTAGCTCATAGCACTTGGACAATGTTTTTATCTTCAGGTTGTTTATTTCTTGATCCAAAATTGTGGAAATATTCTACCCCTAATTTGTTACCAAAAAATCTTTCCTTTTTAAAGCTGAAAAATGAGTAACTTTCTGCTTTGGTTTGTTTCTGATTATTTAATTTACATTCACTCAGTTCAGAGGCCAAAGTCATTTTTAGTCTCATATTTAAAATTAGCAATTTCCAATTTTCCTCCTTTCAAACCTGTGAGTGTGAATCTCATTTTCCCACGTGAACCCCAAAGTTCATGTCAAAACTCGCACAGATTGAGCAGTGATGCAAATATAATGGAAATATTAAAGAATTAGCTTGTTTGAAGGGAAATCTGAATTTTAGAGCTTTTATGATGCATTCAGGTTAGTTTATTTTCATTGCTACTTCTTTACAGTTGCTGCACTAAAGATCACCTGCCCTGGCACTTTGCTGATCCATCTGGATGCCCTCAGCAGAGGGAGGATGGGCATCTCCTGGAGGCATTGCTCTGGCAGAATTACCTGTTTGTGCAAACTGCCAATGGCTTTGGTCTTGAAGGAGGTCACAAATCCATTTTTTCACAGGCTATTCCTGCCCTCAAAGAGGTCACATAACAAAACTCTTGATACCTCGAGCTGGAACAGGACCAGCAGCTCTACACAAAGTGCTGACTCTAACAAGCCACATTCAAAAATTATAGATTTTCTTGAAAAATCAGCTCCTGCTGCTGGTTTGCTACACTAATGGAGAAAGACACAGTTATAAAGACACATATTCGAGGGTAGTGATACAAAAACTTTTGTTTTAATGAAAGAAACCCATCAATGTGCATTTATTTTATGCATTTATTTGGGATACTTGATGCTGTCATGCCTGTCTGTGTTCTGCTACCAGAGATCCAAGTACTTTTGTCAAATACAAGGTAACGGGTTCTGTAAAAGCATCTTTTTTTTCTCACTTCTGTATCTGACAATTATAACTGAAATAACGTGTAATTTTTATGAAGCTTTTTAGGGGGACAGTTGTTACTGCTTGAGTGAACCAGATATTTTCCTTAGGAGAACTACAATCCATTGATTCGAGGAGAGATTTCATTAACATGGAACAAAACTTATTTTCACGGAGATCAGATCAGTGGGAAAGTTGCTGTGCATGATCAGGGCCCCACATCCTAATTACAGTTAATCAGTTATCCTGTGTCTTTTGCTGGTCATTTTCTGTTCCCAGATAATTTGCAAATCACACTCATTTCTTTGCATACTTATTTCTTGTTTAGAATTGTTCAATGACTAATTTGAGCAAACACTTTTTAGCTCATGACCTGTTCATGAACTATTTCCTTAGATTTCGGGTGGTTTTTTGCTATATCTGAATGAGAGATGCTATTCTTCTTTTTAATAGATGTCTGAAATATCAAAGTGGGATTATTCAAAAAGAAATGATCATAATTCATTTGGAACACAGTAAAATAAATGTGTTCCGATTTCCATTTCCTTCCCTGCTATCTATTAAAAGCCATGAGGAAAAAAAAATAGGGGAAAAAATAAAGAAGAAAATAGCCCAAAAATGCTGCTTTGCCTTTTTTTTCTGTTTGAAAAACCAGTGACAACAAAATGCTGGGCAAAGCCAAAAATAAAGTTCCTTGAGAAATGGTGATTTTGTACAAAAAACAACACTCCCACCCAGTGATGTTTCATAGGAGGAAAATGAATAATGAGTGACAAATAGCAATACTATGTTGTGCACATAAGAATATAGGTGTAGAACAGCTGCTTGTTGGGCAAATACCTGATCATACAGCTTACTTATAAAAAAGAGAGAGGCTTGGCTGAATTGAACAACCATTCTGAGTCCAAATGAATGTCTCTGAATGCTGATTTTACAGCAATTAGGCAGGTCTAGACTCACTTTCTTGGGAATGGGTAAATTAGGAGATGATCTAATGCCTGTTGATGGAAAAATTCCCCTGGATATGAGTGGATTTGGGGTCAAAAAAGGAAATAATGAGATGTATAATGAAAAGAATCAGTAGTGGTAGGGAACTGTCAGGGCAAGGATGATGGCAAGGGCTGGGCTCTTGTTTGTGAACACTTAACCTCAATTTTCTAACTACAGTTAAAAAGGCTGCCAGGGTAAACATTTTGCAGGGGATGCAGCAGAGACTTTAGGTTTTACATTTTAACAGGGATAAATTCTCTACCCACCTCCAATTCGCTGCATGTAGCATCTCATTTAATAGATCACCTCCATTCTTGGCATTTCCATGGTTTTTAAGTCACTCAGGAAAATTTACAAATTAACTTCCCAAACATGTTATATCAGATACCCCATTTAATTTTTCTTTATGGTGTCCCAGGATGATTAATTATCTTCTGTAAGTGCTCTGTGTATCTCAGACTTCTGTTTCACTGAATTTTTAGTGTTGCTTCTCTGTTCCTGAGAGCGCACCTGCTTCTAATTATATGCAGATGATATACAATTATATCTTTAGAGGGATTCAAATAACAGTGTTTCCCTGACTTTTAGAGCTAACTTTCTGACATAAAGCTCTGGTTTAGTACAGGTTTTAACAAAGCTAAAATCAATTAATCATGTACCTTGAAACACCTCTGCTTACGCATTGCAAATGGAAAAAATTTTGAGAGCTGAGGCTTCTTCAGTGTAAATTGGGCCAGTATCAGGGGAAGATTGCATGAATATTTTAACTTTAAGTGCTTTTAAATCACTATGGTATTTTCTTTTGAGCAATTCCCGTTCTCACAGACAACTGTACCAGCAGAATTTTGAAAATCAACTTAGAAATTGATAACATCCTCATTAGAAATCTAATTTTATGATTTACAGTCATCCAAAAAGTGATTTTAAGCATATGAAATTATGTCTTTGAGCACCACTGAGTCCTTGAATATAGAATCATTACAATCAAATGTTGACTAATGAGCCATAGAAAATATTAAGCCATAGATACAAACAGCGTTTTCCAAAGAAGTCAAAGTATGGATAATTCAAGAAAGTGAAACAGGTGAAGTTCAGAAAATAACATTTTGGGGTTTACTTATTTATTTGTTACTGTTATTGTAGTAGATACTCTAGTATTTTCTACATGCTGGTAGCATGTATAGGACTATGTATAGTCCTAGTAGGTATAGGTGGTATGTATAGAACTATGTCAAAATGCTCGTGTGTACAGAAGGATTTACTCATCCCATACTGTATTCCCATTGCTACTTCGCAAGCAAAAATGCATCAATCCTAAAAATACTTCCTAATTCTCTCCTCCTGCCAGGTCTTTTCTTGTTCATGCTGCCAGATCTGCAGGCAGGCTGCCAGAATTCCCCGTCGTGCCAGGAAGTGCTGCATTTCCACTCCCCATCTCCATCTCAGCAAGTGGAGATTAACAGATGCTTCAAGTCAATCTTCGATTTACATAAACCATTTTGGAGTGACATGATTAAAGATGGCAGCTCAGGCAAAACTGCAGGTAAGTTTTTGTCATTTAATAGCTCTGCAGTATCCTTAGTAACAATAAAAAAGTAGTGTTGTTAAAAGCATATGTAGATTGGCAAAGGCATCCATTCCTGGCACAGAACAACGAATTTGCTTACAAACCTGCTGCACCAGTTTTGGCACCATTTATTTATTCTACTATCCAACACAGGGGGATAATTTTCTTTCCTAGCTACCCTGGGCATGAGAAAGGGATTCCTCTACTACGTCCAAATCAAACACAAATATTCATAGAATCACAGGATGGTTTGGGTTGGAGGAGACCATAAAGATCATCTAGTTCCAACCCTCATGCAAGGAGCAAGGACACCTTCCACTAGAAAAAACATCTCCAGGAATGAGCAGCCACAGCCTCTCTGGGCAACCTGTTTCGGTGCCTCACCACCCTCATTGTAAAGAATTTCATCTTCTAAAAGGTCTCAAAGCTTACACAGACTACAGGACAGATCCAAAAGTTCTAGTTGAGGGTCTTGTCTTGAAGCAGAAGGTGGTTGATGAAATCAGATACAACAGCCAGATCTCAGTGGAGAGCTGAGAGTTTATTCTGTACTGTGTATTATATCAATACTTATGATTTATTCTATTTAGCCAGGAAGGATGTGCACAGCTCTGTGCTTTAAGGAGGTCTGGTTCAAATGAAGAGGGAAATGGTTATTTCATTATCCAGTGGCTTCATCATTTTATGGCCATTGGTAAAAAATGCAGCAAATCTCTGGGTTGAGTGATTACTAAATGATGCTTTCCACATCTGCCCTTCCATTACACCCTCTCTCCATCTTGACCACTCATCAAAGAGTGTAACTGAGGCTTTGCAACTATTTATTATATTTTTCAGTGGAGCACAGTTGACCTTGTGTTTGTAGACAACTTCTTTTGACCCAACTGCTTTAAAGCAAAAAACGCCTCCATTCAGTTTATAATGGTGACAACAGAGAGAGGAATGTCATGATATTGATGAAATGGATATAAGACTACTGAGGCTGCATTTTAATTTAGTCCTGGTGCTGTTTGCATCTAATAAAATTCCTCTCAGGGAATTTTTTAAGCTGACCTCTTCAAAGTAAATCACAGCACAATTCAGTGTGTGCCACAGCCAGTTTTCATATCACAATGCATGAGATAAAGCTGCAGTGAGGGATGCAGCTAAAGGATAACTGCAAACCATCATCCTGCCAAGAATGAGCAGAGAAACTCAATTAATGTTCCAGTTTTTCTGAGGAATTAGTGAGGATGCATTGCATTTGTTTGGAATAGGAAATGGCATTCAGGATTTCAGCAGTCCTGCCACTCCCACCATCCCTCTGGAGGTCTTCTTGCTAATGGAAAGACCATGTTTCCTCTCCAGTTGTGGCTTTCTGTGATGGTCTGTGGCCATTACTTCATTGTCAAGTAATGTAATACC
Source organism: Serilophus lunatus (assembly GCA_013399895.1). NCBI lineage: Eukaryota > Metazoa > Chordata > Aves > Passeriformes > Eurylaimidae > Serilophus > Serilophus lunatus. Next base: position 316,740 of record VXBA01002938.1, on the reverse strand, counting down.
CTAAAAAAGATCTACAGAGTGAAATTATTCAGTCCACGGTGTGTTTGTTGTAAGTATTTTCATGGGAGTAACATTGGTCCTCTAAATATAAGGTGCTCCAAAGGCAGCCCATGGTGGGAATGTGCTAAGTGGACATAGCTTACTCCAAATTACATGATTATCCAAATTAGTTGTGCAACTTCTGTGGGCCTGACCTGAAAGGATAAACTGATACCATCCACAGATTATGAAGCTTCCCATCACATGGCAATACTTAAATGATGTACCAAGTCTGCATTTTGAATCTGTTAAGTGTGGGTGAATTCCATGCTGGTGATCTGAGAAGAAGACATGAGTTTTAATGCTGAGTTTTACACTGTAAGATGATTTGCAATAAACCCACTTCAAAGTAGAAATAGCTTTAAAATCCTTCTTAACTTAAGCTGTTCCTCCTTCTCCCCAGACTTAATGCAGTTTTATTTACTTTTTTTGAGAGGGATTCAGTTATAGCATAGTACTGGATAGTTGCCTCAGCCAAGCTCTGTTGAAACTGCTTGCTTGCTGCATATGGCATGTTATGAGGTTTAAGACATCATTTAAAGGGAGAAAAATCAACTGCAGTTGCTGATATTTTCAGCCGTATGGTCCTAATTTCCTCAGATTCAGGGATCAAAATGCAGAGGGAGAAAATGCTGAAACAGCAGAGTCATTTTTAAATTTTTTAACATGAGGTAGAAAACAGATCCCTACCCACAAATGCTTTGGGAGCAGGCAAAGCAAATAGAAGTTGAATATGAATTTTTTCTCGTGAAAATGCACAGACCTTCCTCTTCGTCTCCTCATTCAGAACCTGCCCAGGTATCACTCCTCTCCCTGATGGGAGTGGCTAAATTCTGTTTCTTGTATCACTGTCTCCTCCCTGGGCAGTTTGAATTGATTGCAGCTGGGGCTGCTGGATATACCCGTTTGCTTCCCATTAAAATTGGACTTTATTTTGCCTGTGACACTGTGGGAAATACACAGACAGGCCTGTGGGAGTAGAATCATACTCCAGAAAAAGAAATGAAAACAATATCATAGTTATTTATAGGGAAGGTCCCGGTGAGTCTGAAGTCATGAGTTGGACTGAACCACTTGTATTTTTTTTTTTTCCACATCTTTGCCTGATTTCCTATTGCCTCATGTCCCATTATCTACATCTGTGACAGATGGTAAAGATGTTTGGTGTGTCCTTATACAATTTACCCTTATCAGCACATGTACATTTTACAGCCTGTTTAAACACTGAGAGGGTGGGCAATGGAGAAGGGGACTGCTGTTCCTTTCCTGGTGGCAGCTGAACATGTCCAGGCTGGAAAAATAGGATGGAGCTGGGACAGAGAAAGATTAACTGTGGTTTGTAGGCAGTCTGAAAGACCTCTGGGAGGCAGGATCTTTTTGGGTGGGATCCAAAGTTACCTTTGCAGGTGATGAGAGAAGGAAATCTCCCAGGAGAAAAGATTTTCAAAGAAGATAAAAAAGAAAAACTGGAAATGAGTCCTGGGAAAGTTAGCTATTCTGGAAGGACATAAGAAACAGTTTTATACATGTCATATCTGGCTTTCTGGTGCCAAGCTCTGCTAGATCCACATGAGAAGGAGGTGGCACTTCTACCTTTCATCATACTCCTGAACCCTGAGAAGAAAAACTCCAGAGACCAGTAAGCTCAGCCACCTAAGTTCTTACCTGATCAAAATGCATTTTATTCCCAGGTGTATCAAGAGCTGTATCAGTTAATGTCCAGGGAATTTGCAGCATTTCCATAGCAGCCAGAAATGTGAGATAGAAAAATTTGGAAGACAAATAGATCAGGAAACACAAGACAGAGAAAATACCCCGTTACAGGAAGAAATCCTGATCTGCATGGCTGACTCATTGTAACACAAATAATTTCTTGGGGAGTACAAAATGATGAAAGGAAAATCCACAAACACACCTGCACACATACACATGAAGATACAGTGGTCCATACTTCTTCTTTTCTTGAAATACATATTGATTTATTGTTGTTCAGTCTGTGGATAAAATGTTGGCAAACCTGTGTAAAACTGTGATACTCCTTCAAGGGTCCAATTTAATCATCCTTATGTTCCATCAGTTCTGCTCTTGTATTGATCTCCTCTGGCTATGGAAGACACTCACAGTATTGTTGGTACTCTGCAAAATTATAACAGTGATAAGGCTGCCCCAGAACCAACAGTGCTTATTCCTCTGAGGTGAGTTTTTATATTATAATAATTGCTCACACAGAAAAGAAGAAACACAAGTATTATCAGGAGCCAATGTAAATTCAAAAACTTTGATTTTGCAATCTGTAGTACTATATACTCATAGGAACCCTTAAATATTTCAGATTACTTCTTCACAGATTACTTTTCTTCACAGAAAGAGTGATTTGCCATTGGAATGGGCTGCCCAGGGAGGTGGTGGAGTCACCATCCCTTGAAGTGTTTCAAAAAAGTATGGATGTGGCACTTAGTGATCTCAAAAGTCTTTTCCAATGTAGTTAATTCTGTGATTTTGTGATACTTGCCTTCTTGTTGTTGTTGTTGAAGTGGTTATGCACCACTAAGCTTCCATTAAAAGCAGAATTTCTTTTATCACAAGTTTTTTTAACACTTTCACTTTGAATTTAGAAATCTTTAAATGCAATCAGCACAGAAGCCTTTTTTTTTTTTTTTTTACAGAGGCTTTCTTATCACTAATCCTTCTTTGTATTCTTCTTTATTGCAATGGTTATTCTTCTTTATCATAATATGAGATATGTATCTCAAAAGAACAGCGTGGTGAACGCTCAGCTGCCACTAGCTGTGATTGTGTTTAAGGCAGGAATGGTTAGCATGAAAAACTTCATTCAGTGTAGAAAATAAATAAATTCTCACATGCATTTCAGAAATCTTTCCACTTACAACTGAATGACCTGAATTACCTTTTTACATATACAGATGAACCAAGACTCTGCAGGTAACCAAAGGACCATTGCACTGAGTTAGATGCTGATCTCAGAAGTAGAATAGCAGGAAGTCCAGAATTGTGTTAAGTGGAAAATTCAGGTTTGAAAACATATTTTCCAGTCTGATGTAAAACAGAATAGAAGTTTTGCAAATGTGTTTTCAGATATACAGATAGATAGATAGATAGATAGATAGATAGATAGATAGATAGATAGATAGATAGATAGATAGATAGATAGATAGATAGATAGATAGAACCTGCCCCTTGCCTTCTTTAGAATACATGGACAGTCTGGTATCTAAAGTCCTACTCTGAGGTGTGGGGAGGCTGGATTCAAATTCCTCCTTGTCTGTCCAAATTGGACAGGAAGAAGAAATCCTGACCATTCGTCTTCTCAGAATCTGCTGGGTTTTTCTCTTATTATTCTGCATTGGACATCTTCTTGGAGAAAACTAAGAAAAATTGCACTTGAATGGGATAATTTTCACTATGTAAGTGCACTCCTTGGTGAAGTTTTCATTTGGACAAATGATTTCAGGTGTTGTTTACATCTGTGTGTGAAGGTGCCCCTTTTCTCTCCCACTTGTGCACACACTGCTCCCTGCTAACCCTGTGTATCCCTTTGGGTTTTGCTCTGTCTTCAGCCTGAGGCAACACTGGGGCAAACCCTCCTCACACTTCACATCAAGGCCCAAAAAACAAACATCCACAGCCCCTGTGCTTTCAGGAGATGTGTCTCTGAACCTGAGAAACCCTCATTAAAATTTCAGGTACCCACCACCACTGTTATGATCTGCAAATTCCCCAGCCAGCTCTATTCTGACAAGATTTGATATCACATAATGCAAAATGCACATTTATCCTTTTTTTCTAACATTTTATTATGGCATATTGACTCCCATCATCAGTCCATACCCTGGAACTGATGAGATTGCAGCTGTTTGGGGCATGCATCACCTAAATTTTATGGAGTGCCTTCTATTCTTGATTTTCAATTGCCACAACCCACCAAAGATGTGCTGTTTCACAGCTTGGGGCTCTAAGTCACAGGAGATAAAGTGCATATTGGAAGAATAAATTGAGTTTTTTACTTTAAATTGAAGGAAAGTCATAGTTGGGGTAGAGAAGAAATAATAAATCTGCTTCCTGGAACAAATAGCAGCTCTCATGGTTTCCAGCAATAAAAGCAGGAATAAAGGCCTAAAGACATGAACATTTAAACAAACAAGTTGAAGATCTTAAAGAAGAAATGACAGTGTGAGCTCTGAAAATTGTTGCCAACTTTAAAAAAAAACCCCTCTTTTGTTTGTTTAAGTTGTTTTTGTGCAGGAAGGAGGTAGGGAAAGAATAAGCATTTTAAATAAGGGCTTCCTAACCACATGGGTTGAGGTAGGAGACTATGCTTTCATACTAGTTGCATGCAGAGAAAGAGTTGTTTTAAAATGTTTTAAAGGGGAAGCTGTTAAAAAATGAACAGGTGTCAGAAAAACAGAGAGTAATAACAAAATAACAGCAGAGCCTCTAAAATGTGAGGCTTTGGGGAGGAGTAAACAACTGAAAACATGTCACTGGTAGATGTTTCCCTACCATGAGAAAAGTTCAGGCAGAGGACATTGCCTAAATCTCTTATTCGTGCTTTCTGTACTCACTGGTGTCAAGGGGCTCAGTTACAGCAACGTATTTGTGTTTGCATTTCTCTGCTGGGCACCAGGAGCTTTGGTCCCTGGAGTCTGTGCTTTGTAACCCACAGTGTCTCCTTCCTCCACATTCCTGTGAGAGCCAAAAACCCACATGCAACTTTTTGGATGTATCATAGACTAGTTTGGATAGGAAGGAATCTTAAAGACCATCTTATTCCACCTCCTGCCATAGACAGGGATATCTTCCACTAGATATCCAAGTTGCTCCAAACCCAATCTTGAACAATTCCAGGGATGGGATACATCTGCTTTCTTTGGTTAAATGCTTGAGGAAGGGAAGTCTGACCACATTGCATCTTCTGATTTTGCCTCTCTTTTCTTTCTTTGTTTCATTTCTGACCCTTTGGCAAGTTTATGCCAAACCTTACTTCATCAGAGGTTCAACTCTTCCTCTGTAGGGGCAGCAAAACTCAGCTACACCATAAATTTGTAACTTATTTTTCACATCTAATGTATTCTCTTAAAATCTCTGCACTTTATTTGGAAGCGGGGCAAAATGGACCAGATTCCAGTGTAATATTTCATTAACTCCCATGGAGTGACGCCACCCCTTTGATGTGCTCTGTTATTTAATACTTAGCCACAAACTCCACTGAGATGTCGAGTCAGATGCCAGTATTCATTTTAGAAAAAAACACTTTTCCTGTTAAGAATTCCCATCACCATCTAATTATTAATTGTGCTTTAATTGGCTGTCATAAATTCATTTGCCCTTTTAGCTACAACAACGATTCTTTGGGATTGTTATGACTGTCTGCAAGAATGAGTAATGACTTTGACTTCAGTGCAAAGGTGTTAAAATAGTGTTGCTGCTACAGCTGAAATGGTTGCAAGAAGCCAAGTTGGGGAGGTAGAGGGAGTACGGAGAAGTCACAGACTTCCAGCAAATCAAAGCATAATTATTTCACACCAGAGAAGAACTAGACCAGCCAGCCAGAGTAGTGACTGCAGTCTACACAAACTCTATTTTCTAAATGGAAATTAGTATAAAATAATTAAACTGGTCTTTCAATAGCAAAAAGGGGCCTTTGGACAAAGGCATGGAGTATCAGGACAAGGAGGAAGAGTTTTAAAATGAAAGAGGACAGGTTGAGATTAGAGCTTAGAAACAAATTTTTCCCTGTGAGGGTGGTGAGGCACTGGATGAAGTTTCCCAGAGAAGCTGTGGCTGCCCCATCCCTGGAAGTGCCCAAGGCCAGGTTGGACAGGGCTTGGAGCAACCTGGGGTAGTGGAAGATATCCCTGCCCATGGCAGGGTTGTAGAATGGGATGGCCTTTAAAGTACCTTCCAACCCAAACTGTTCTATGATTCTGTGACCTCGTGATTCTTTGTTAAGAGAAATGAAAAAAAAAAAAAAAGATTAAAGAGCTAAATGGCGCTTCCAGTAAAATAGATGGGTCAGGTTAACTGACAGGTCAGATAACCTGAGAGGTTGCTCTGCTCAGCTGAGCTCTCAGGTGGAACCATAAATCTGAGCTGGCTTAATGCAAAGTGATACCAATGCACAGAAGAAATCTGAGTGCACGGTCATGGCACACAGGAGTTAATAAGAAGAACTCTTCACAAAATAGTCCTGGAAGAGGTTCTATGCTCAGAGTCCAAGTCCCCAATGTGAGCAGTCTGGCAGCAGATTCATAATCCCAGCAAAGTCTCACATCCCTTCCTGTCACTCCCACACATCAGAAGACACAAACTCCTCCACAAAATACCCTGTAATGAGCACAGACATTTGCACAAAATGCCAAAAGTCACAAAACTATATGGAGGTGCATAAAAATGAATATTTTTAGCTGTAATGTATAGCTATATATATATAATCCATAAAAGAATATTTTTTCTCAGATTTCTCCACTAAGTTTTCCACTGGAAAATGCATGTTATGAACATAACATGTCCCAGGCCAATACAAGAACCAACTGCACTTCTGTAGGAGCAAGTTGGCAGCAGATTTGATCCAGGTCAGTAGTTAGAGCAAGAACATCCAACTGCATTACATAAATTGGCAAACTCCTTCCTTTTCCAGTCTCCTGCATATTCAATGTACCTTACTCCTGGCAGCTTGAAAGTACAGGCTTTGAGGGAAGATTTAGCTTTAGCTTTGGATTTTCTACATCCTGCTCTGAAATAACCTCACCTCCTATCATCATGTCCTACACATTCACTTGAAAGGAGATCTTTTTGTACACCACAGGCTTTTTGCTCACATCCACCAAGCTGAGGGCAGGATGATACCTGGCTCCCTTTACAAGGAGGAAACTTCCCTCACTTGCTGCTGCAAACATTGCTTTCCATCTCCAAGGAAACAGGCAGGGAGAGCCACTTTCATTCACCAGCTGCTTCCAGAGATTCCCAGGAAGGATGGGGGTCCCTCTCTCTAAGGCAACAAACTGGGATTTTTACATTCTTTGGCTGCTGTTGCTCCCAAGCTGTTGTGTGACCTTGGAGTGAGTCATTTCCCCTCTCACTTTTGTGCATTTCTAATCTTTAACTCATTTGAGAGACCTAATTTCTGCCTTTTTTTTTGTTTTGCTTCGTTCTTTTTGTGTGTGCATGTCTCTGTGTGTGTGTGTGTCTGTGTGGTTGTGGTTTTTGGTGTGGATTTTTTGTCTATATTTTTTTTTAAATAATTCAAAACACTGAGATTTTGTGGCATTCCAAAGTTCTTCTGCTACTGCTCCTTGCAATGTGAAAAAAAAAGAGAAAATAATAAGCTCTCTAATGCCTGTCATGAGCATCTTTCAAAAACATCCCTGGTGTCCTAAGGGAATGAATAAATCTAAACACCAGAGGAATTAAAGAAAGAATGAAACTCCATCCTGCTACAGGATTTCTCTTTCTTGCAACAAACAGCAGTGAAAAGTTCTCAATTTCTTTATGGATCTGTGTGTGTGTTTGGACTGGGGGAGAGTTTAAAATTTCATCTTTAACCATAGATTCCTAGAGTGGTTTAGGTGGAATGGACCTTAAATGTCATCTCATTCCAACCCTCTGCCATGGGCAGGGACACCTTCCACTTTAAACAAGAGGGTCAGCCCGACGCAGGAAAGATTCCGAGTTTTTCCTCCCAAGACATCTCACTTTGTGTTAGGCACCTTCTGCCTCCACCCACCTCCCTGGCACCCTGCCATGCACTCAAATAAACAGCACTCACCACTTTCACACCTCAGACTGTTGAGAGGCTCCTCTCTTGGCAATGGCAGAGCAAGGAATTTATGCCTGAACACTGCTGAATGACAGGGAGACAGAAAAAACCTCACAGAAGCAAATAAAGCAGCATCAAGGGATGCCTCCCTGATGCTGATTTATTATTCCAATCCCACAAGGAAAGCAGGAGATGTCAGGCAGCCCAAATCTATTTTTGGCTTGTGTTCTCACCTTTTAAAACCTTGATTCTCCACATGGAAGATGGAGATGATCCTCAGATCAAAGGGGTGCAAAGAGAATTAATTAGTGCTTGAAAGGTACTGGCAGGAGTGCCAACTATTTGGAGTAATGAAAAGTTAAATATATTGCCAACATTTTGGGGGGATATTGGATTAATCAGGTGAAATTCTCAACATATGTTGGGCTACCTCTTCTGATTCAGTCCCTTCCCCTTTGTAGAATCATAGAATCATTTAAGTTGCAAAAGCCCTCAAAGGTCATCCAGTCCAACCATTCCCCAGCACTGCCAAATCCACCACTGACCCATGTCCCCAGGTGCCACATCCACATGACTTTTAAACCCCTCCAGGTCTGAGGACTCCACCACTGCCCCGGGCAGCTGTGCCAGAGCTGGACAACCCTTTCTGTGAAGAAATTTTCCCTAATATCCAATCTGGACCTCCTCTGGTGTTCTTCCACTCAAGGGTGCGTTGTATGTGTGGGCATCCATTTTCACATGTCCCCAGTATCTGTAACTGCCTCAGGTTTTGGGCACCCACTGCCTTTACTAGGTTGTGAATATCTGCAGGCTTCACTGATTTCAATCAAATTTTTTGGCATTGGGCACATTTAGAAACTGATGCTGTTTCATGGCACCCAGAGCCAGGAGGGTTTTTTTCTGGATTTTTACAGATTTAATGATTCAGTCAAGGAAAGATAAAGCAGGAAAAAGAATCCAGAGTCTAAGTTCCCTGATTTCAACTCAGAATCACAGAAGCAGAGAATGGCCTGGGTTGACTCAGAGAAGTGGTGTTTTTTAAAAAATTTCTAGGGAAATGGCACATTTTATATTTTATTTAGCAAAGAGACAGTGTATTTACATTACCACTAGTAATACTTTTCAAATGAAAATGAAGCCATGAATGTACATCCTTCTCTCCCCAAAATTCCCTTCATTCAAAGCAAGTTTTACATAACCTAACATTTCTATGCCACTGATATCAGACTTTATTCTTTAGTAATTGCTGGAAGTGCACACAGCCACTCAGCATTTGTGCTTTTTCATCTCTCTGAATGATTGAAATCTCCCTGTCTAGGATAAGCTGTATTCTTTGCCTTTGATTCATTGAAACTCCGAGCGTTTTGCACTCAGAGCAAGTGCAATAATTTTAACAAAGTGCTTTTCCTCACCAAAGCCTCGGAGTCACCAGTAATGACAACCCCAGGGATGGGCAGTGGGGTGCACACACCAGGGCAGCAGCTGCCATTAACTCCTGTGGTCAGTCCCTTTTGCTTCATTATCCCCTCTGGTTTATCCTTACATCACCTCCTCAGGGATGAGCTTGGCTGCAACTCACCCACAGCGGCAGAAAGCTGCTCATGCCCATCAAACCCTCCACCCTGCCTTAACCTTGGAGTGTTCGGAGGGGTGGAGAACGGGAAATGATGAGTCACATCGTGAAAAACGGGGTTTGAATTTCGGTTTACACCGATTTATTTGCAGTTTGTCTTCACGTAGTGTCAAGCCTCCTTTGGGTGCAATATGGAATTTTTGTCACTTTTCTTCAGGCCAGATTTAGCTGCTGCCATTGCCACCTCTGCATATGTTTTGTGGCTGATTTCAGGGGATTGATTTCCAGACTAAAGCCTGACTGGCTGTGAGGAAGAAGGGCTGAGTGACACCTGGACGTGCTCACTCCCTCAAACCCTGCATCACTCAGCGCAGGATGGGGAGCCCCAGGGGCAGCTCTGTGAGCCTCAGCACTGCCTCTGCCAGCTGCAGATTTTCCAGCCTTAAACAGATTTGTAGCAATCAGCAGTTCCCAGTTTCCAGAGGGACACAGCTACATGTTTCTGGATCATTGCTAGTTTTTTTGTTGGTTTGTTTTTTTTTTTTATATGAAAGCTTTTACCCACACAAAAAAAAAAAAAAAAAGGCAAAAAAAAAAGCAGCCAGGGCAAAACCTCACACACTTCAAGAACTGCCTTTTTTCTCTGTTTCCCCTGAGCCTGCCCAGCATCCATCAGCCTGTTATCACATCTGCCCAGCATGATGAGCCCTCCCTGAAAAATAACACCAAAACCAGATGAAATAAAACATGGGGGAAAAAACCCTTCAAACCAACAAAGAAATCCAGACTGACTCTGCCTCCCAAAAAGTGATGTTCCAAAATGTTGATGTAAGAGAAGCTTAGATGTTCTAAAAGCTTTAAACCAGACTTGGTTTGTATCCTTTTATATTTCCTTGTGGAAATAACATCTTTGTTGAAAAATGTTTGATTTTTTAAAAAAAACTCACAACCTCTTCTGAGGGGGGAAAAAAGTGCCCTTTGCAATTATTGACTTTTCTATGTGGCCTATATTTTTAGTGCAAATATTTTTACTGCAAATATAAGGCTAATTTATTTCAGCAAAGTACATGGCACTGCAAACACATAAGGATGTGAGAAGTCAAAAAAACCCCATGTATTTATTCCACACAGCAAAATGGCAACAATTTCAATTTTTCAGGAGAATAGTTTTGCTGTGATTTTACCTGTTAAACTCAGATATATCAAATAATTGTAACATATATGTTCTGACACATTTTTGGAATTACAAAGCCAAATCAGAAGTCTGAGCTGCCAGGTTATGTAATGCAGGAATGGAAGGAATTGAGGTCAGACAAAATCTGATGCTTGTACAACATTAAGGTTATCCAAATAAAAACAACATTTCTGAATTGCTAATTTTTAGTAGTCCTGGGGTATACAAGGTGAAAGAAGAAACATATTCAAGAGGAAATAATAAATTCCCTATGGTTGCTGACAGAAAGAAAAAGGCAAAATAAAATACTCTGTCTTACAGGTGTTTGAAGTCAGAAGCATTAGTTGGAGCTTGATGTGACTTGTAGATAGAAAGAAAATCTGTGAGTCTTAAATATGCACATGAAAAGGAAAATCAAAGATGCACCACAGGGCTGGTATTGAAGCCCTTTCCACTCCAGGCATTTCAGCTAATTTCTCACTACTGCCTTGTGGCCAACCCCACATCCAACATCAGGGACTGGCACAGGAGCCGTGAGATGCTGGGGATGGTAATTCCTGATGCAGATGATGGAGGGCAGGTCCCAATATAGGACAGAAACTCGAATCTCTGTAAAATTAAAAAACACAGCTCAAAAATCATGATTCATACAATCCATGCAGTTATTAACTGTGGGAAAACATCTCAAATGTGCATGTCCTGATACAGATTCACCCGTTCTGTAACAAAAATTTTAACATCTATGAATTTAGCTGAAAAAGAGTCAAGAGATGTTGAGGACCCCAACTAAAAAACACTTTCACAGGTCACCCAAGGATAGACATGATTGTGATCTTGGCCTTAAAAGACAGTGACTTAGTGAACAGTACATTAATTCAAGAGCTGTGAGTGCTGAGCTGAAGCACATCCTCAGCCTGAGAGCTTTTATCTGTTCCACCTTGAACAAGACAGTGTTCAACACCTGGCATATATGGATCATGCATGGGGCTGTGCAGGAATAGTACAGGTGAAGTGCTTTCCATTGTGGTATTTTGAGGCTGTTGCTTTTGGCAGTCAATTAAGATATCAGGGGATTAAGAGAGATAATTGCATAAAAATCACATGACTGCAAATTTTTGCTGACAGAACAGAGAAAAATGTAATTTTGGGCTCTCTTCATCTTGCCTGGAATTCTTAAGCACATTTGATGACTGCTAAATTACAGAAACTGTCCCAGGAAGCAACTGCAAACCAGACCTTCCCATGTTGAAGCACCAGGCTAGAGAGAGACATATTTATGCCATTTTTCTCTCCTGTACACATTTATGAAATAGTAGCATTAGGAAGCAAAGTACAAAGTACCCAGAATAGCCAAAAGTTGAAAAAGATTAAATTTCTCTTCTGTGAGGTGAAATAAGTGGGCTGAAACCCTTTGTGAATGAAAAAGGCAGTGAACTAAGCCTTCTTTCATACTGAGCTCTTCAGCCACCACTAAACTACATAAAAGGTGACAAGTGTCAGTTTTCAAAGACAGCAGTGAACTCCAATTATATTTTTCAAAGAGAAAGAAAACTATTTCAGAGACTCTTTTTATGCAAGGACAGGTTACATATTTGTACACTTTTCATGCATGGACTTGGTGTGCTTGATGGTTATTTCTGGCTTTTTAAGAATAGTACTGACACCCTAAGGCTGAACTGGCCAGATGAGTCAGAATATGGAGAAGACGGTGAAAGAACCAGTGGAATAGGTTTTAGAGAGAACCAAAGTAACGTGTGAAATGTTGCAGAAACACAGTTCATCATTCATGAAGCATCCTGGGAGTCAGACAAGTAACACATGACACTTATTGGGGCCAGAAAGCTGATTCTGTGGGCACAGTCATCTCTCCATGGTCCTCCCTTCCCTGGACTACAGGGAACTTGCACAGGACTGAGATGATTTACAAGTCCAAAAATGTACCAAATGTTAGAAAACAGGGTCTGAAACAGGTAGAAGCTGAGCTCTGGAATCCTTGGTGCTGCTGAAAAGCAACACCTAGAGCACGGACACCCAAGCTTGGCCTCTCTCCCTATTGCATGATGTGTCCCAGACCTCCTCTTCCCTCACAGGAGTATGTAACACCTCTGATGTGGCTTTGTTTCAGCTCTGATGCAAAGTTCACAGGTGGGAACCAGAGATTTACAGAGTTTTAAGGACTGTGGGAAACTCCTGATGATTATACTGTCCCTGAAGGAGTGTTTCCTGTCCACTGGCTCAGTTTTGCTGAAGATGCTTTTATATTTAAGGGTGCTCAGATATAATCTCAGCAATTCTAATTTTGTTTTGATACTTATGGAATAGTCCCCAAATGATTTTCAAAGGGCTTGTCTATTTTATATTTTGTATTATCTCCCTTCTCTGTAGAGTGTGGAGCATAATTACTTTGCCTATTTCCATGCTCAAGTGGTTGGCACAATTTTGCTGGTTCTCAGTGTCCATTTGTTTAATATCTCTTATGCTGAGGGAAACTCATATTCCATTAGACACTGTTCTGTGGCAGGTTCACCAGGTCAGTGGTGTCATAGTATTATATCAGACTGCAATGTAATACTAAACTTCTTTTGCTCAATCATGTTCTGTGTTTCAAGGGGCAAATACTCCCATTTTCTCAATTTGTTCCCAACTATAACAGGCTCAAAAAAATATCAATTTAGTATTTCTCTCAAAATACAAGTGAACATAATGCCCTGTTTCAGAACTACAAGGTAAAAAATTAGATTTTTGCCCAGAAAAATGGCTCCAAGAACTACACAGAATAAACAAAGCCAATGACCATATGCATTTATTTCTAAAGAAGTTTCACTTGGAGCCCTTTGATATGAGCAGAATTAATTGTAGCATTGCACAAACAGGAGAAAAAAATTTTGGACATTTATGCAAATAAAAGTCTGCCAGTGTGTTGCTGAAATATCTGTGACTCAGTTTTGTTCAAGAACGTTCAGGTGGATGTTCTGATATTTATCACAATGTGGGCAGAAAACAAAAGCTGCCCAGGGATACTGTAACTGTGCCAGAATGGTCTCAATGGGACTGCTCTCACAAACATTTTGGAAAGCTCTCTTTTCAAAAAAATCACTTTGCTGGTGGATTATGTCGTGTTGTGGCCGTGTCTCATCCTTGCATGTGATTTGATTTAGTGGGTCAATGAAAATGATTTTGGGACACACGGGAGTTGTGCCCTGTCTGCATCACGGGATGGTCAGAGGGGGAATACAGGGGGATGAAATGGTGGTTTGAGAATGAGTACACAGGAGCTCTCATTTCTACTCCTGATGCTGGAGGCTGGGAACATTTAAAGCCTGCAGGATGGTTCAGTTTGCAAATAATGGGTGATTCATCACTTATAAGGAAATACAGGGAGAGGGGGAAGGATTTTCTTATTTTTAGAAATATGCCAAGGATGGTGACACATCCTATGCAGATAGGCCATGGATAGAATCACAGAATCACAGAATGGTCTGTGTTGGAAGGGATCTTAAAGACCATTTAGTTCCAACCCCCTGCTGTGGAAAGGGACACCTCATAATAACCTGCTCTGTTCTCCTCAGGAAGATAGGTCTAGAAGTAGAAAAATCTGCCTACTAAAGATAGTTTGATGTCAGAGCAGGGAAGAAAATGGATTCTTCATCACTATAAACTTTAAGGGCAGGGTTGAACCAGTCATTGTCAGAGACAGTTAAAACACATTATTCAACTGGTCCTCAAAACATTGTTTTTATCTCTGTGACTGGATTCTGCAGCAAGATCCAAATAGCATTTGCCAAACAGGAGATGCAAAGATATCCAGTAGGAGATACAAGTGGATTCAGAGGGAATGGGAACATGGCTTTCAAAGTGAACCAAGACAGGCAGTGTAAGATAATTCCCTTTTGATTATGCAGCACTGCTATCAGCTCTGAATGCCTCATGGAGCAGATACTGCATGGAACACTTCTCTCACCCCATTTATTAAAGCTGTGTGCCAGCTTGGTGGATGTCACAGCTCAAGAGCAAGAACTGAGGCATTTACAAATGGATGTCTGTAAGCATAAGTTTATCAATTTGAAAAAAAAAGAAAAGCCAAAGGTATGAAGGTTGTCTTCAAAAGCAATGTGATTTGTCTTCATCACTTGATCAGGAAGGATTTTTATCAGCTTGCTGATAGAAAAAGGGTTATATTTAAGACTTTCAGGAACTTTCTTCCTTTTATTATAACAAATTTTTTGTCGACTCAACAAGTTAGCAGAACTAGGGCATGTTAATGAGTCTAGGATGATTAATGAATAAATGTAAATCATTGTCTCCACCTACAAGCTGGACAGGAAAATACATGTGGATGTAATTTAAACTCACTTTCATTTATTTAAGTACTTATATTAACAATCATGATTTATAATGGTTTAGAAAAAAAGTAATTACAATCAAGAAAGCTCCAGCTATAAACTGATTAGCAGCCTCCTTTATTTCTTTCCTTCTTTCTTCTCTCTCCCTTCTATATGGCAAAAGGCAGTGGGAAATGAATCTAAGCCAGCATTAAAAAATGTTATTTGCATAATTAATGACACTTGTCTGTTTTGTCACATTAATAAACCAGAGGGCAGAAAAGCATCTCCAGAATAGTAGAGATTGGGAGGAGAAAGGAAGGGTGCAAGGTTAAAACATAGTCCAGATGTTTTATGGTTCATATCCCATCAAAATAGGAGGAGGAGAGCAGTTTTCCAGCCATACAACTTTGAAACTGTTCTTATAGAACAAACAACGACTTCCTGTTCAATGGTACTCTTTAATACGTGAGACAACACTGCTGTCCACAGCTGCTGCTGGCTTGGGGTGTAGTGAATGCTTCACCCTCACTCATGAGCTGAAAGGTGTCACAAAGGATAGATGGAAGTCAGACAAGAGAAATATGCAAAATTTCAGAGGAAAAGATCAGAAAAAGTCTTATTTTCCCCATTTTCAGGTACAACCAGCTGCAAAGGGCTGTGTTCTTTACACCCTATGCTAATAGGTGAGCACCAAACTTAGGGCCATAGGCTGAGCTGTGTCTTAGCCTCTTCAAAAGTAATGTTTTACCCTGATGCAACTAAGTTTATTTGAATTAATCAATTTATTGAGCTGTCTGGGCAGACATTCACTCATGAGACCGTTGGGGTTTTTTGTATCAGTTTTCAGTGATGCATAGCAAAATTCATACCTGGGGGATGGGTAAACAACCATCTGCAGCTGGATTACTGTGAGTTATAGACCTTTCTCTCAAAAACAGCCTGTAAAATCACCCTGGTTGGAAGAGACACCGTGAGATTTTGAGCCAAACCTCCTCCTCAGAGCAACGAATTGAAAGGTCAGCCCAGATTGCTCAAGGCTTTGCCCCTTCAGCTTTTCAAGGATTATTTGTACCCATATTCAGGTTCTGTATTTATTGCATGGATGAACCAAAATGTGTTCATGTAAGTTAAGATGTTTTCAGTTAGCTTGTTTTACCTTGTGTTTGCAATGGGATAAGAGCATGAAAAAGACCAGTGAGTGTAGTTTAGCTGATAAGTGGCACTGCATTAACCACAGTAATATCAGTGCTTGCAATATTTCCAGAGGGACCTACCTGTACAAACAATATTTAAATGAGGAGACTTGACCCAGATTACAGCTTCTAGATGCTACCGGAAAAATAGGAAATGAACACTAAAATAATTGAATTAAACAACTGAGCATCCTGTGGGATAGAATGAGGTTCTTACAGAATTCTTATCTTTGAAAATTAATTTTGTCCTACTTTAAGTAGAATAAAATTGCAGAGTAGCTTTAATTTTTACATATTTAATATAAAGTAGATTATATTGTTGTAACAGTCCCTGTTTGCAGGGAGGTGGTCTTGTAACCGTTGAATGCACCAAAAAACAACTCTATTACTTAGTTACATGTACAGGAGTAGCTTCCATGTGGACATGGAGAGATTATGTATCTGAGAGCAGAGCTGGTATGCAATGGCAATGCATTTCTGTAGTGTGCACATTTCAAAGGCAAGGTGGATTTCTCCAAAGAAAAAAGGCCAAAGTATTACCCAGGGGTGATGGGGACCTTTCTAAGAAATTGCTTCTTCTTTGATAAAATGCAATTTCATCAAAACTTTTCTTTTTTTTTTTTTTTTTTTTTTTTTTTTTTCTCTTCTTGAAGCAAACCAAGTATCAATTTTCTCAGAAAATGCATTTGGGTGCAGGCACAATTTTTGTCAAATTGAAAAGAGATGTGGATAAGGGACACAGAGCCACCATCCACTATTTCAAAGAGCTGTTGATGCAGTGGAAAAGAGATGCAAGGCACTGCATCTTGTATCTGTAGCACGGGCAGGTTCATTTGTGTACTCCAGGTGCTATAAAGTACCAACACTTGCTTTCCTGGGTTTGCATTTTTTGTTGGTATCAGCTTGTAAAGGAAGCTCAAGAGGAACCTGATCTCCAGCAATTTCCCCTTGAGAGAGTGTCTGAACCACTCAGGGATTTATATAATGAAATATTTTGGAAATCTCTTGGATTTTGCTTATATAAAATTGAGTGAATATTTTTCAGAATATATTAGGGCTTATCTACCAATCTGTTCCTTTCCAGTCTTCTAAGATATAGACCTTCCTTCCTTCCTTCCTTCCTTCCTTCCTTCCTTCCTTCCTTCCTTCCTTCCTTCCTTCCTTCCTTCCTT
>VXBA01002938.1:122923-299400 GCA_013399895.1 Serilophus lunatus | reverse complement strand
CCTCCCTCCCTCCCATTTTTTTTCACAATTAACATTGTTTTGAAGTTCTTTGTACACACAAGTATTTTTGCAAAGACAGAAGAGCTGCTTCCTGCCCTGCTCTGGTATTAACTGGCTGGTTCCTCAGTTCTGATCCCATTGTTGTTCTCTGCACATAAATCTTGCTAAGTCAATAGGATTTGCCTGCCTGAAGGAATGCATGATCAACTGCATAGAGAAGCATAAAATAGATTTTTGTGCTTCAGATCCTTAAAATGGTTTTGTTGGGAAATAATTCCCAAAGCTTGGATAGTATTTCTTTTCCTTCACTGAACTGTTTTCTTATACTTGTGCCTTGCTGAAGGATATGAACTGGAGTGTCATTTATCAAGTCTTTTGGTCTAAATTTTACTTTTCCTTCTATTTTCCAAGTTTGCTGTATTTTAACACCTATTTTGACATCTTTATTCTAACACTTTGACAAGATGTTTTCTCGCACAAGATGCTTTTATAGAGTGATGCTAATTCAGCAATCATTGATTCAGATGGGTTTAAGTAATCCTGCACACGCTGAAGCAATCTGGCAATAGTCCAAAAATCCCAAGACTAATGGAATATAGAAATGATGTGTAATAGCTGGCAGTCCAAAATTTCATTAGCATGCTCTGCCATGCTGCACCTGCACATGTGCTGCAGATGCCATGAGGTGGGATATTGCAGGCAAATTGGAGAACCTGCAGTGTAAAACCTGGGAGGTCTTTAATGACTATGAAATATATTCAATGACCTGGCCAGAGGGGATGTTTCCTCCAAATGTCCTCACCTGTCACTGTGCTGTGTCCTTTTGGTTGATTATATCCCCTCTTAGGGTGCCTACCTCTAAATTTGGACATCAGTGAAAGTTATTTTGGAAGTGTTTAAGCTCATGAAGTGAGTTTTTGTTGGGATATGTTGCACACGTTAATTATAAAGCAAATTAGCAAAAACTACTTCTATCAGTTCATCTTTTGGAGAGTAGCCAAACCCATAATGTGCTGCAGGAAAAGGGAAATTGAAGTTTTCCATTCATGTGTTGTGTTGCTTATTTTAATATTACCCTCGCTTCTTTTTTTTTTTTTTCCTCTGAATCCTTTTTCTTGACAATAAATTAATTCTGAAGGGAGTGACCACATTTGATCACAATGTGTCTGCACAACACTGACTTAGGCCATGGCATTATAACACTTCCAGCCTTAACCCTCTTTAATACATCTTGGCTTTTTGTTTTCTTTCTGTTCACTGCTGTGCACTGAGAAGGTGCATTCAAGGCATTGATTACAGTGGCATCAAGATCTTTTTCTTGAATAATTACAGTTAATTCATAACTCAGCTATGTGTATGAGCAGCTGGATTGTTCTTTCCAGCATGTGTCTCCTTGAATTTATCTGCAATGAATTTCAGCTGTCATGAATGTTGTGCAGTTTAGTCTGGCCACTTAGAATTATCCAAAGTCTTAATTAGTCTTGTCCCATGTAAATTATGTCACATTAAACACATTTTTCTTGGACCAAAAAAGAAAAATCGCTGCTAAATGCCTTGTTCCAGGTTATTAACAATAGTTTTTGCTATTTGTCTCAGCTCTTGACTGGACTATGCAAGATATTTCTCATGTCAAAAAGAAAGCAAGGAGTTCAGTTTTGAGGCAAGGAATCCGCAATACAACTGGAATATTCAGGGTGATTGTTACATCTTGTTGAAATATATATATATAAAAAAACCTACATATAATTTTTAATGACTTTTGGTAAAAAAATAAACTGTTCAATTACACTTCACTAATATACATACCACTATCCCTGTAGGAACATTCCATGGCTTCATTCCTGTGGTGTGTTCCTGTGACAATTGTCCTGCGATGAAATTTGACTGTCAAGTCTGACCCTATTTTATATTTTTACCAGTTTTTAACCCCTGGCAGAATTTCACCCCATGACAGATGAATTTCTTAAACAGCTTTCTATAAGGAATACTGTTAAAAACTTTTTAATAAATAACATTAACTTCTTCTCTTCTAACCACTATTTGAACAACATCCTCAGGATCAGACTCAGCAGTCAGTCCATATTAAGCAGAAAACTTTGTCACGAGCTGAAAACTAAACACAATTCACAGAGGTTTGTTGAAGAGAGTTGGATTTAAGTGTATTTTTCAGATTTGCTGAACAAGTGACTAACAGAGCAGATCAAGCAGAAGCTGAGCAGAGACTAAGACATTCAAATTATTCTTTATAATGTTGTCTTAATCTCTCAGCATTTTTATTTATTTTTTTTTACAGTCACCTGCTGTATATGGAATTCTCATGGGACAGTGGCCACTTTACTTTGTTACCTGCCTGCCTGCCACCTTGCACAAGGAAACACCCTTCCCCACTGGGGTTTTCTAGATGAAGTCTTGTACATGTGCATGTAGTAGTGAGTAGTAGTAGCCTTTCCAGTAATTTGGAATGGCTGAGAACTTACCTGTGTGTTTGATAACTATCTGTAGGTTAACTGTTGTCAGATTGAGAGAGCTGGAGAAGAGAATGTTCCAGGGATCTTCCAGTACTAAAGGGGCTCCAGGAGAGCTGGAGAGGAACTTTGGGCAAGGGCCTGGAGTGACAGGACAAGGGGGAAGGGTTTCCCACTGACAGAGGGCAGGATAATACCAGATATTGGAAAAAAATTCTTCCCTCTAGGGGTGGTGAGGCTCTGGCACAGGTTGCCCAGAGAAGCTGTGGCTGCTCCATCCCTGGAAGTGTCCAAGGCCAGGTTGGAAGGGGCTTGGAGCAACCTGAGATAGTGGATGTGTCCCTGCCCTTGACAGAGAGTGGAATGAGATGATCTCTAAGGTCCCTTCCTACCCAAACCATTCCACAATTCTATGAATATCTTCTTGGAACCAAGACTGCCACATTCCACTCCTGCATCTCCTCAGTGGAGAAGTGCCCATCCATTTTGCCTGAAAGCAAGATGGAAAGTGTTCGCTCTTCCGTAGCTAATTCCCAGTGAGAGAAGGTTTCAATATGTCACTTGTGCCTGCAAGTCTAACATTCATGGCAGCCCACAGATCACCCAAACAGCTTTCAGCTGTAGTTCTGTTTCTTCCTTCTTTGCTCAATTTATGCCATACCAATATTCTGCAAATTATTTCAGTGTCTGGCAACACAGAAGATTGATGTAGATCAGGCTTCTCAGTTTCCCCCATCACCAACTTGGCAACGACAACCAAGGAGAAGAGCCTTTTACAGCACTGAATGAAGAATAAATCTATACAAATTTAATTAACCTCTGAAGGGCTTATTGAATGCTAACCAAGTTTAGTCACAGGTTTTTGTAAGTTTGGAGACACTTGGCATATTTTTAACTCTTGTACAATAGTTTGAACTGGCAATATATACACAAACCAGATTTGTGAAATTAAATTAATATTTGCTGTAATTAGGGTTTACTGGTATAAGAATTGCCATCTATGTGTATAAGAAAAGAACCATTTCTGCTATAAAACCAGATTTTATTTATTTTTTCTCAAATATGGAAAACTAAAAAGGAAGAAAGTCAGAATCAAGGAAGGTGACATGAATCAATGGATGGAAACAAAATAGTAACATGTTTTATTTTCTACTGACTGGGCTTAACATGGTTGGTGCTTTTTGGGTCCCAAAGATGTCAGTGTGAGTTATGTCAGTTCAGGCTGAAAGAGTGGATTGAAAATGAGATGTCTGGATTAACGCTCCCCCTCCTCTGTTTCAAGAGGATTAACTTAAAAACTTTACTCCAGAACTAAAGACCTCTCCAAGCTACTTTTGTTGTCTGTATTTTTTAAGGCTGTCACATCTCCATCTCGGGGTCATTGACCAAGACTCCACTGAACAAGGTGATGTGCACAAAGTGGGATGGGGGAGGAGGTGTTTTGACATTGAGACATTGGCTCTGAACGTTGAAGGAGGTGATTGTGTCAGAGGGAAGTGTGAGGAGGGAATGAAACAGTTCTGGTGAGCCTGGTGGGGTAGGCAGCCTGGCTTTACTGAGCCTCCTTGCTGTGGGGACACACACAGAGCCAAACCCTCCTTCTCATTGTGTCCCCCTCCCTGAAGCTACAAGGGAAATACAATGACTTCTGGTGCATTGGTGCTTCTTTTTAACTAAGTGGAAAGAAGTTCCTGGGCCTGCTTTTCTTCCTTTACGACTAAACCTTGTTCAGGCGGTTTTCTCCTCCCCTAGAAGCCCACAGGAAGAATCCTGGTCTGTCCCAGCCTGCTGACATAAATTCTTGCAGTCAGACAGTGAAGTCTAATTCTTTAAAGAAGCCTCATGAAGAAGTCGGGTGTGACAAAGAGCCACAGGTTTAGAAAGTGAGTTCTCAGTCTTGTGCTCTCTTGGTACCAGACAAAATTCTGTGATTCTGCAAGAAGGAAGATTTCTGCAAAATAACAGTGTAAGAACAATTTACACTGTGAATCAGCCAGTCATTGCCCATCTAGTGGTGTAATCTCAAGGGAAAAAGCAAGGCACTTTTCCATTAAAAATATTGGGCAATATAGTGTCCCTTCCCATCTGAGGGGTCTGAGGGAACAAATATTTATACCTTTGGGGATCATCTGAGATTAATATCTAAAAGTCCATGTAAATCTCCGAAGTAAATATCATGTCAAAAAGTTCATTTCTTTGCCACACTGTGACTTTCTTCCATAGAGAAAAAGGTCAGATGTGCAGTAAATTTACTGTGGTCAGGACACTATCCTTATAAATCCTCTATCTTCCTCGGGTCAAAGCACCAGATATTGCCTTATTTTTCTATTTTTCACCACTCCATTAAAAATATATCAACTTACTAAAAGACACATAGCCTCCATGTACCCTAATTAATGTCATTATGAAAAATAAATAGAAAACCAACCTCAAAATTCTTTGAAAGAGAAGCAATTCACTGAATATGTCTTGCTACAGAGACAAATATTGTTATGTTTCTCAGTGTAGAGAGTGTTCAAATGTTGTGGAGATGATCTAAACATTGATATAAAGTACTCCCAAGCAGAAGAAAAGTGATCTTGGACTAGTCTCAAAATTTCAAATTTACTTGTGAAACACAGATAACAGTTTTTCTGCCTTCTAACCTCAAAATACTTATTTCAGAGCTGCTGCACACATCATGCAGTGTTTCTCTTCTCTATTTAATCAGAAATGGAAGACTTTCAGTGCTGAAATATCTGCTTTCAGATCATCAGCTGGCAAAAGGCATCCACTGTCCATTATACCTCTCTTTGCACCAGCTGAGGTCTGACCACAGATGTTTTCCTGCCAGTGAGTAGGAAATGAGCATTTGTGTAAAGCAATAAAAGTACCCTGAAAGCTGGAGAGCCCTCTATTAACTATTCATGACTAGAAAAAAAGAAATGCTACATGTTCCTACTGACAGAAGCTCTTAACTTTTTTGGATAACTCTGTAACACAGAAATGCAGGACTGTCCACACTTGTAGTGCTGCTTTACTTGTGATTAAGGAAAACTGATTAAATATGGCTCAGAGCCTTTAGTGACTCATTTTTCATTCCATATGTGCAGTCATGTGCTTTGGTTACCCTTAGTCCAGCTGGAAAGGATGAAGAGATGGGAGAAATCTAACCTAATGCTTGAAAACCCTTTAATGTAAAATAAGCTAAACCAGTGTTTTCTGTAATTGGAGGACAACATACATTATATATCATAGTTTGGGATCTAGAGGCAAATGCTGGACCTGTACAGATCTTTGTTTTGCAATGACAAAATTAATTTACTTGCTTTTAGAGTGTGTATTACAACATACTTGATTTTCAAGTTGCACGGAAACACTACTGTTGATTCTGCATCCAAATGAAAGCACATATTTCTCAGGGAAGAAAAATTCCTTGTTTAGGCAAAATGGAGAAAAAGCCTCAGAAACTTTACATGATTATGTGGAAAATAATACAGTGGCTGCTTGAAGCCATTCAGAGATTTTGAAAGTCAGAAGGAACTCAGGGAGGGAAACAGAATAAAGGGTGCAGTGCAGGTGAGGAAGGCATAAAAATGCAATTTATCACCTGCTTATGAAGATTATTACATCAACATTATCAACATCAGGTGGGTTTTTAAATAAGGCATGCATATATTCCACAGGCCTGTCAGCAAAACATCATCAGCCTTCACTGTAGTTCAGTGGAGGTTGCAAAGGCACCAGGATACAGGATGCTTGCACTTCTCAGTATATCAAATAGATATATACAACTATGTATATACACACCCATGTTTTGCAGCAATAGCCATTACCATGGGCTGTTGTGCAAATAGGATGGAATGGACCTTTTAAAATTCCATTTTAAATACTGCCAAGAAATGAGGAATGTGCAATCTAATTGCAGGGAGAGCCTGGGAAAGGAAAGTGTATTATCCAAATGTGCATTTAGCTCAGAAAGGGCACTGAATACACCTAACACTCATGAGCAATACTGTGAGATTATCTCACTGCAGGCTGTCAAGGGCTTGTCAATGTATAATGTTTAATTATATATATCTTGTGTTATAATTACTCCTTGTTAGTGGCTTTGCTGCTTCTATTGTCAAAGCATTCTAACGATTGCCATTTCTAGATAAACCATAGCCAAATAAAAAATACCTATTAGGGTGATTATCTTTGTGAGTAGAAAACAATTAAGCATGAATTATTTTTTTAAAGGGCTGTTAATTGTTTATTTTTTTCTGCTTACTTTAACAGGGCTATTTTTGCTGAGGGTAAACATATTTTCTATCCTGGCTCTTTGCCATAGGAAGGGAAAAGATGGAGGGTAAAGGGAGAGAGAACCTTGGTCATTGATCTGTAGCATCCAAGTTCATAAAGGCATAAGAGTTATCCATCCTTTTGTTCTGCATTCCCCAGGTAGGAAAAATAGTCATCCCTAAGAAACAGAATTGCCATTCCTGGTGATACAGATCAAGTATAACCACTGCTGTTAGTTGGCTCTCACTAATAAGATCAAGGTTCCTTTCCAAGCCTGATTTAATTTTCTGTGTATTGTAACTTCTCCCAATTTTCTTTTGTTATTCAAAGCACCAGAACTCAGCATTCATAGGTTATCTTCTATTGCTTCTTAGTCACTTTTGATAGAGAAAGACACTTCTAATGTTAAGTCTTTTATTTAGAAATTTATTATTGAGTCTTCATTCCACATGTAAGTGATGGAAAGAGGCAGATACTTACCTTGGATGCTCTGCCTTCCTGCTCTGTGATCTCTAGAAACAGTCTTAGAAGAAAATTAAAACAAAATTTCCATTAAAAAAGTAGGAAATTATTGATGAGTGCTCTTTTTTATTGTATAGTGGTGCCTTAGATGTTTAAGGTCCTATGTAAACACACTGAGACTCATCAGGTTCTCAATAGAAGTTATCACATCTTTCAATGATTACTGGGGTTTTACTTCAGAGGATTTTTCTTGCCTGGCACCAGATGTAGACCTGATCATTTTTCTAGCTGGAATGCTCATTGGGAAGTATCTTATACCTGTTCAAGTGCTACTGAGGGCCTAAAATAGACCCTCTGAGGTGACATCTGTTCTGCACACAGAAGGGAATGGGTGTAAACTTCGAGGCAATAGGAATAAAAAGGAATTTGTCAGTATTGTGGTGGCTGGCAGTGGGAACTCTGCCTGTCAGCAGGGCATCACAACCAAAAATACCCTCAAACCCCCCCTCACTATATGAGAGATCATTGTGGGTTTATCTAAGCCAGGTCCTTACAGAGTCATGGGTGAACAAATGGAAATAAACAGTGGCATTTTGACTGCACTATTTGAGTTTTGGGGAGGCCTTACTGCATCATTTTAAAAGGTAGTAACAAGCAGCTCCTCTAGTTGACTGGAGCTAATCCACTGGTAAGATGGTGACTGGGAACCAGCAAAGCTGAGTGACTGGGAGCCAGCAGTTCAAAACTGTGATGGGGAGGAGGGAGAACTTGAAATGAAGCTTCAGGTGAGGGTCACTGTATGGCTCTTGTGGGGGTTTAATTTTATAGAATATATTTAGCAACTTGGCCATAGCAAGTGTAAGGAGAGAGAGAAGAAGTAGGAATAGTGCCTGAGGTTTATTTTAATTGTATCCTTCCTGTTTGCTTGGTAGCAGAATTTTGGACATGAAGGAATAAGCTCAGTCTCTGCAGAGATATTGGGAAACCTGACTGAGTGGGGAAGGTAGAAGAATGAGGGATCTCAGGCTTAGTTAAACTGACCCTTATTGCACTGCTCCCCTCCTTTGCACTCAGTAAAAGCACAATCAGGTCTTCCTCAGGATAAATTCCTTAAATTTAGGCCCTGAATTCATAGAAACTAAGATCCAATTGTGATTTGCAGAGCAATGGGGCATGTTCTTAATTAAGTTGGATCTCAGCCCATTCCCAAGGGAGTCAGTGTTTTCAGGAACAGGGATGTGGCAAAGGCCATAATGTGTTTTGGGGAAGCCTGTACATGTCAGTGTGAACACAGGCTCTCACCCATGTGCTCTGGGTGCCCTTCTGCTCACCAGGAACTGGTGATTAATGGGACAATTGGCATAAGGCATCTCTTCTCTTCTAAGATTGGGTTTGATGATCCTAAAGGTCTTTTCTAACCTAAATGCTTCTATGAATCCATGATTCTGCAGCCACATGGCAACAGGGCAGCCCTTGTGTCTCAGGTCTTGGTGTGCATTTCTGTCCTCCCCTGAGCTCCTGCAACACCAGGGGTCCAGAGCAAGATCTTCATTTACCAGGAGGCAAAATACCGTAATATGACAGAGCAAGACAAACCCTTAGGGAGATGGAGAGCAGCAGGATAAATTTGGGGGCTGCTTTGCCAACAAGCAGCCACTTTTTATGAGGCAGTCTCCTATTAAATAATGATGACTCACTCTCCAGACAGTAATTTATTTATATGCCTTCTTTAATGTTTTGCAAATCACTGCTTTAAAAAATGTCCAGCTGGAAGACAGGAGGACTTGGGAGACAGAGAATCAGCTTGATGGAGAATCAGATTAAATAAAAATGACATGGAATATGACAGCCAGAGTACGTGGTTGGAAACAGAGAACAAAACCGTCCCCCAAGCAGAAACACAGCCTCATTGCTGGGCTGGTTTGTTGCTTGAGAGACCAAGTTTTTGATATCTCTAGTGAGACAAAAAAAAATTGAAAAAGATAGGAAGAGGAAAAGATACATTGGCTGATATTTAGTGACAGCATTTCTTCCAGTCTGAAATGCTGATGAGCTTACATTTTTTTCAAGCCAGAAGGGACTACTTTGATATCATAGTCTGACTTAAAAAAAAAAAAATAATAAAAAAAGAAATATTGCTATGCCTTGTAAGGATAGACCAGCGGAATCAGTAAGAGACAGTAGAGACTTATTGTAGAAATGTGTACAGCTTACACATAGAAAATTAGCATATGGACAACAAAGGAGGCTTCAGTGCAGGTGTAGCAGGGATTTCCCACGCCTGTGTGCCTCGATTTCCCTTAAAGTGTGTGAAGGGCACTGCCTTCCTTTGTAAAGGGCATTCAGCTTCATCAGCATAAACTGCTTTAGAAAAGGTCAAAGTGGAGATTTCCAAGGAACTGACTCAGTCTCAAAGGCAATGGGACTGAGTATTAAACATACTAATGCTGCTTTTAAAAATTTCCCCTAACTGAATTAATATCTAAGCACTTCAAGTGATGCCACTGGTCACTGTCCCAGGCAGTTCCTCTACCCCCTTCATGCCTGTGACTTACTTCCAGTAACTGTGTAGCCTGGAACAGCTCAGCTCCTCTTGCATTTTTCTTTGTAATGATTGTTAATTTTAATAAAACCTGCTTTTATTGACACTACTTCAGTATCTATCCACGTGCTTTCACCTGTACCTGGGTGTACAACCTGCACCCTGAGCTACTCTTATTGTTCAGAGGGGGTGCATAAAGGCCAAAGAGGGCTTTTGTTTTTTGCTGGACAGCAACAGCTTGGCCAACTGCATTAGAACAATAGAATGATTTAGGCTGGAAAGCACTTTTAAGACCATCAAGTCCAACTATTAACCCATCACTGCCAAGGCCACCACCATGCCATGCCCCCAAGTTTGACACACCTTTTAAATCCCTCCAGGGTTGGTGGCTCCACCACTGCCCTGAGCAGCCTGTGCCAGTGCTTGACAACCCTATTGGTGAAGGAATTTTCCCTAATATCTAATCTAAACCTTCCCTGGCACAACATGACGCTTTCTTCTTTTCCTGTTGCTTTTTACTTTGGAGAAGAGACTGACCCCCACCTCATCACAACCTCTTTTCAGGCAGTTGTACAGAGTGAGAAGGTGCCCCCTGAGCCTCCCCTTCTCCAGGCTGAGCCCTTCCACTCCTTCAGCTGCTCCTCTCTTTAGAGGATAAATAATAGTTGCTCTGACAAGGCCAAGCAACAGGACTTTCTCTTGCCCTTCTCTAGAAGGGGTCAGGTGATTCATTGCAGATTTAAATGTACCCAAAGTCATGCCTGGGTGTGTGGTGCAGACAGCCCCAGCTTCCTCTTCTGTCCAAACTCTTTGCTGGCTGGATATGAGCCAGCTCCTGTCAGGAAACCATAAAGCTCCTAATTCGTACATGGTTACTCTTCTCCGGGAGCACTAATGCACTAATGTGATTATGCAACTTCTGGTGGGGAGTGCAGTGAGAGGAACTCAGGTCTTGGTGCATGTTGATACAACAATTTCTCCTCAAATGCTCACATATTGATGTTTCCTTTAGTTTGGGCTTCCTAGAAAACCACTGAGAAAGTCTGAATCCCATGTTTTATCCTCCTCCCAGCCAGTGACAATCCCAGACCTCGTGCCTTGGTCCATGTTTTCTGCACTAACATTTTTTTTAGGGGTACCCTGAGCTCTTCTGAAGATTCAGAGATCCTTTGGTTGGAGGCCAAATGCAAGTGGAAAGAATGACTCATTATCAACAGAATTCTCTTAATTCCAGGATAGTAAAGGAGCACAGACTGGTATAATTTCACCAAATTAATATTTTCCGTGTTCTTTCAGTTATCAGGAGGACGCAGTAAAAAATCAGTTAGAAAAGCTCTGGATCTGTGCCACACTGAATCCAGGCGATCCTCTTGTCCATGTGCAAATGGTTGTCCTTGATGGAAATCTCACTGCCTATCTTCAGCCTTTACTGTCCTTTTAAGGGTGAAAGGAATGCACCTCTGGAATTAGCTAATGCTCTCCTTTTTTTACCATTAACATTTAAATAAACACTGTTATTTGCAAAAATAACTAACTGCAAAATTTGGAGGAAAACACACAGTAGAAAATGATCTTCTTACATCAGTTCTTTGCTTCTGTGACCCTATATTTGTGCTGAGCTGTTGCTGTGAACCTCAGTGGTGGAGAAGCAACCACTGTGGAAAACGCTGTGTAACACCTGCAGCACCTTTTATACATTGGGCTGAGTGAGATCTTTGCCAGGGCTGTGATTTCTGTGTGCAGTGATCTACCCCAGTCCACAGCATAATTTGATTAATGCAGCATTTCTTTTTAATGTGTCCATCGGCAGTTCACATCAAACCTGATCTATCACTTGGCTGCAAAGTGCCCATCAATAAATCCTCACCTAGTGCCTGTCTTAGTAAATCAAAAAATATCTGGATTAGGGGCTCAGTTGTATGTTTAAGCCCCCACTCACAGAAGGCAGGGCAGTAGGTGGAGGCACAGCACCATAAGGAAGGGCTGCACACACTGCAGCTGATGGTGGGATTCCCCCAGGACGTCTGGGATAACACAGGTGACAGCGCCCTTGGAAACTGCATGGGTAGAGATGAGGGATGTCTGGAGGGTCTGGGTCCTACCATCTGGCTTTTTGTACAAATACACACATCCAGGACCACGTGGCATCTGAGTAACTGTGACCTTTCAAGGTGCAATTCAATTGCTCTCATCATGATTATTGCATTGGGTGCTGTTACCCTCTATTTGTCTGCTTTTCTGCTTGTTACTATCTTTTTATTTTCTCCCTGCTGTTTTGCTCTGTAGCTGGATGGCTGTGGAGAGCATTCAGTTCCACTTAGCTTTGATTTCAGTGAAATACTTTTTGACATACTGAAAAAGCAAGGTTGGGGATTTTGTTCTCTGTCCCTTCTCTGAGGTTTATGCATTTCCTTGCACACTGCCATGTCAACTATATACTGGCTTTGCCCCTCAAGAGAGAGGAAGGAATATTGTTTTGGTCTCCATACACGCTGGAATGTCACGATCTCTTTGTGCAACACATCTAAAATTTAACAGTAAGAAAAATTAAGACATGTAGGATGGATTACACAACACAGCAATGAGCTCTTGTTATTTTCTATCTTAAATGTGACCTTCAATATGACCTAATTATTGTTTTTTCTTTTCTCTTCCTTTTGCTCCAGGTATCAACATTAATCAGGTATCAAGATTATAGCCCAATTAAATTCCTGCTTGATGAGACAGATTTCATTTGGGCCTGGAGTCAGGAGTTCAGTGGAATTACTTCCATGTGAGATCACAGTGAAGAGGGAATTTAGTCCTTCACCTTTGATTCTTTTTCCTAAACTCCCTTCTAGATTTTTTCTCATGAAATGTACATTTGAGGACTCTTTGATATGTCCATAGTAGATGCCTCAAAATTTTACACAAAATATGATGTAGATTTAAAAAGTGGCTTTTTGACAAATTAATTGGTCTCTGTTGTTCTACCATTGGAATGAGATGTTTTTAAAAAAGCAAAAAAATTAGATTTTGAAACGTGTTGCAGTAGAACATGGTGAAGGGAAGACCTGAGTTATAGAAAGGAAGACCTGAGTTATAAAAAACACAACGTATCAGCACAGACTGCAGCTGTTGGGCAGGTATTCTTGACTTGATATTCATTATTACTGCAACAATTTATCCTTCCTTATCCCCCTCCAAACAAAGTACAAGTATTATTTCCATCTACACCTATGCCAGAACTGATTGGGATTTTTTACTTCAATAGATATTTTTCCCTGGTCTTGGCCCCATTTAAAAAAAAATTCTAATAAAATCCAGAATGGCTGGAAGATTCTTCTTTAATTTGTCAAAATCTCATCTGACAAGATCTAGGCCAGATTATTTATTTGCTCTCAGTCCTTGCCTTCATCTTCCTCATTATCTACCTGAAAGAACTATGACACTTTTATCCCCTGTTCTACCAGTCCAACCTTCACTTTGAGCACAGTGACACATCCAACATTCAGAGAGGGTCTTCTCCTGGATTTTTTTTTGCATACTCAGTTTTCATTTATCCAGAAAGGACAAAAAGCATTATGGGAAAACAGAAGAGAGACTGATTTCTGGGATTTCAAAGACCATCTCATATTGTTAGGAAAGAAGTATAAATTGGTTTAATGGGAAAAAAAGACACAGGTCTCAGCAGGATATGTTGTTTGGATAATCTGAAGCTATTCAGCATTGTGGGATGTGTCTCCATTAGCTCAACCAACATCTTTTTGGCAAATCATAGGATCCTTGAGGTTGGAAAAGACCTTCAAGATCATCAAGTCCAGTATTTGACCAAGTACCATCATGGCCACTAAACCACACCGTGAAATGCCACATCTACTCATTTTGAAACACTTCCAGGGATGTGACTCCACTACACCCTTGGGCAGCCTTTTCCAGTCTTTTAGTGAAGAAATTTTTTCTAATATCCAAATTGAACCTCTCCTGGCACAATTTGAGACCGTTTCTGCTTGTCCTATCAGATGGCACATTAGTTGAGAACTTATCAGGAGAAATTATTCTCTGTTCGCTGTTTCACTCACACTGACTCTTTCATATATCATGAATCAAAGTGAAAACTTTCTCTCACTTATATCTCATTCAAAATTCCCTTCTTTAACCAAATAAGAATGCAATATTATCTGTTGAAGATCTTTATTGAACAGGAGGGGCTAGCAGTGTATGCACGGCTCCAGATGAGAAGACAGACACTTTGGAAAGTGCAGTTAATACTTCCTGGTAGATATTTGAAGCATTCAGCCTGAAACCCCCAGAATCACATTTGTCTTTTTGATGGCCACACCATGTTGGTGGCTCACAGCCATACTCTGATTGTCTAACATATCATGTCATGTTTTCCTCTCAGCTGTTTGCACTACAAAACCCAAAGCATTACTAGATTAATAGTTCCTGGTCTCCAAGTGTGTGACTTTATAATGTCAAAGTATTAAATCCCATCCCATTTCTGTTGCTCCAGTTCCCATTCAATTATTTCAGTAGGCTGAATGCTTCTGTGCCAGTGATGCCTCTTGTCATCAGTTTAATTAGTGTACCCTTAATTTTGCCAAGTTTATTAGTGAAAGCATTATCAAGATCATTGTCAGCACCCAATGATTTTAGGACTACGCAAAAAATCTCTTTTCTTCTCCTTCAGCCCAATCCACTGACATCTTTTCATTGACTCTCATCCTCTTACTTCCCTTGCAGCTACTGCTCCTCCACTGCTTTTCCACTGAACTTTGTTCCTTCTTTGTTCTTCCACTGAACTAAACACTTCCTTTGGAACACACCTTTCAAAATTTCACTTATATTTAAATGAGCTAATCCACCATCTAAAACAGCAGTTTCTAGATGATGAATGTCTGTGACAACAAAGAACTCTTTTCCATATCAGTAACAAAGAAAAAAATGCTTTTCCCTTTATGACACCAAGATTCACAACTAATGACATATGTCATGCAGAGCTCCCTCGCTTTGGAAGGATGACTATGAGCAGAGGTTGGACATATCTCTGAGGTCTTCTTCAAAAGCAACTTCTTCCTTGATAAAAAAGTCAGAGTCAGGGGACAAGGAAAGGAAGAGAGCTCCAATGCTTGGCTATGAGAACAGGTCTTCCACATGGACTCCACAGCCTTTCTCTAGGCTGGACAAAGCCTTGTGTCACTTGGACTGACCTCAGAGTTGATTTTCCTTTGAGCAGAGACTCATGATGGTCTTTTCCGACCTGAATTTTCCTAGGACCCTATGATCTCCTGTATTATTTGACACCATCATTCTAAAATGGATACCTAATCTCCAGGTTATCCACACCACTGATAGAAAGAGAGTTCTCTAAAGGCAAAGCTTCCTCTGTAGACATTTTCAGTTAAAATCCATTGGCTATCAGTCTTCACTAATTCCATGGAGGGAGCTCATGAAAGCACAGCTTGGAATAGCTGTGACTTTACTGGCTTAAGGTTGGTCAAATGCCTCCCTTCCAAGTCAGGATATTCTATGGTTCTATAAGTTCCTTATATTACACAAGTTCTTAAATTAGCCATGATTCAGTAGACTGAGTTGAGATTACAACTACATCCCTCTAAACCTTCACTAGGGTGCCTGCCCTGGCTTTTTTTGGATTGATATGTTTTCTTTCTTGGAGAACTGAGAGAATAGGGAAAGGTGTCTGAATACCTTCTGTTGTTTTTATGAGAGGTTTGTTTGTTGTTAGTTTTTTCTATTTTCCCTGCTATAATTTGATAAGTTGAAAAACTCCTTTCATCACTCTGCCTAGAATTGTTATGGAAAAAGCTTTCTGTGTGTACATGTTCAGAGAGCATAAAATCATGCTGCCTGAATTGCTAGGAACAAACCTCAAGTTCCTCACTGCACACAGAACAAACCACTATGTGCATATAACATACCACACTGTCTGCAGTCCTTCCCAGCCCATAAACTGTGACTGGGGAGGGAAAATGTGGTAAAATACTGCCTAGGGATAGGGGGTTACTGACACTGTGAGTGCAATGCCCAGAGCTAAAGGCTGAAATTTCTTAATGCAACACTGAGACTACTTTTTTTTTTTTTTTTCTGTCCTGAGGGCAATTATTTCACTCTGCAGTTCCTCAAAACAAAAGGCCAAAGAAATATTACAACTCCCACAGTGATTTTTTTTACCACACAAACCCGTGGAGCCCACATGGTTTTATTCTATTTCCTTTTAAACACCAGCTACTAATGAATAATGTGCAGTTTGAATGTGTTTCATATATGGAATAGAAAATAACTAGAAGAACAAAATGTTTGGCTGTAAATTCATGTAAGTAAAACTCAGGAAATGCCACAGTTAAGGCTGTTCTTGCAACTTGACCTTGACTTTGTTGTGCCTGTGCCCTGGGTTGCAGTTACTGCACGTTATTTTCCAAAGGCACATGTTGCAATTGGGCTATTTCATTCTAAGAAGTTTCACCTTTCCAAAAGGCTCTGCTAATTTTCACTTTGAATCCTCAAGCCTTCTGTCCTCAACTTCTGCCCTTCCTGAAAAATAATATCAAAAATAAAAGTGAATGAACCAACCAATGAAAGTAGGGATAAAGTGCTGGTTGTATTTTTTACCATGAATTTAGGGTATTTCTTATTTCAGCATTATTTTGGCCCTTGTGTGAGAAAGCTGTTTGGAATTAAATGGAAGGTGGCAGTAGAAATCTTTACATCCATCCACAGGTCCTCTTGAAAAGAGCACTGATTTCCACTGGATTGCTGGGGTCTGGTGCTGCTGTGAGGTATTCAAAGCTGTTCTATAGACTATGGTAAAAGAACTCCCAAGGTTACAAAGGGTTTTTGACATTGTAGGGATAGAAAGAGAACAAGGCATTGAATTTCAGCTCAGCACCTTAATTGCGGGACCATTCTACCAGTTTTCCCACAAGCTTTTCATTCTTATCTCCTACATAGAATCATAAAATCACAGAATGGAAGGGGAAGGGAATGGGTTGGAAGGGACCTTAAAGCTCATCTAGTTTTAAACCCCTGCCAGAGGCAGGGACACCTTCCACTAGACCAGGTGGCTTCAAGCCCCAGCCATCCTTGGTTTTGAACACTTTCAGGGATGAGGAATCCACAGACATTAGACATTGGTCTTACCCCAGGGACGAACGTGGTACAAATGCACGGATAAAACATCTTATCCTTCTCCTAAGATGGTTTATGAGTCTTCTGTGAAACTACCCCTCACAGAGTTTTGAAAATTACTTTTCTCTTTATATTAGTTTTCCTTCTTGGACTTGTAAACACATATGGAATGAATTAATTTTACACAGTTATTGTCTGTCAGTTATTACTTTACATGCCATGAGATTTATTTGGAAAAGAAAATTAGGGTGCTGCCCCTTCAAGCATTAAGCAGATGTTCACTGCTAACAGTGAAGGCAGAACCCCTGAAATCCATTAAATTATTTGTATGTGGGAGGCTAAACAAACCTGCCTGTGTTTCCAGGAGTGGAGACCTTTGAGTTAAAAATAATGCACATTTGGGTTAAAAGTCCAAGATTGCCAGTTAAGACAGCTGGTCCATAACTTTTCATATGTTGTTTGCTCCCTTTTTTACCCCCCACCCCCACTGACTTCCTTATTAACCACACCATGGATAAAGGGTAGCAGATAGACCTAGACACAGAAATAGCAATGTTAATTTGTCTGTTTATGTTCAGACACCACCAGCATATGGTGGCTCTCCCTCCTCAGTCATCCTTCTCCTCCCCCAATCTAATTAAAATTGACTGAGAAGGGAGCTATGATTTTTTTATTTTTTTTTTGCTGTTGGCATCACATATTAAAAGGTGACAGCTCTATCATAGAATAGCAGCAGATCTTTGCCTGATGCCTGAGTCACTGCACATTTCTCCAGGCAGAGACCTGTTATTATTCTTACACTTTCAGATGCATGTGAGCACATTGTACAGCACTACCTGCACTTTGTTTATGTGATTTTAGAGCTATTTTCATGTTGAGTTCCTTAGAATGGAGTGTAGAACTATTTCACCTGTTGATATTAATGCCTTCCAGTTGTTTTCAGATACTTAAAACATAAATATTTGCCTTTTTATTATGATTATTAATTCTTTAAATAAGCAAAGAAAGAAAGTTTATACCTTTTTTTTTTTTTCAAAGAGAATCATAGAATCACAGAGTGGTTTGGGTCAGAAAGGACATTAAAAACCATTTAGTTCCAACTCCCCTGCCATGGGCAGAGATACCTTACACTAGAAATGCCACATTCGGGTTTCCATGCTTTTAAATAGCAGTTAATATAGCTTTTATTTTCTTTCTGATGGAAACAGGAGCGGAAATGGGGCAGATTCCAAATTTTGTTTCATGACCACGATCAGATTGTGTCACTTAAGTGCTTTGTGCCTCAGTTTCCTCCTTTGCAAAGTAGAAATGCTAGTGATGTTATTTTGGACACATGAGCCATGTAAATGTGATGGCCAAATTTTTATTAATGCAGCAGAGGAGACTTGTTTAACTCCAGCTCTGACTCAATACCTCAATATCTGAGGGAATCAGTGAGGAGAGCATGGAGTCTTCCCTCCTCAGCTTGGGAAGGGTACAGCACTCTGTGCATGCCTACACTGCCAATTTGGCACTTGACTTTACCCAGAGCATTTCTAATTTCCTTGATTAGTGCAGGTGACATCCAGCCAGGAATCCCTTCTCCTCCCCTCACGCCATGACATGCCTGATGTCTCTGCTGGTAAGATTTTTTGCAGTCTAATTGTCCTCACTTAAATCACCTCTTGACTTATGGCAGTGGCAAGAGCTTTGTAAACCCTTTGTACCAGGGAATCCGACAGAACACAGTTCCCTAAACCTATGTATTTATAACAAGGATAGGAAAACCTGTGAGCACACTCAAGCAAATATCAGAACCCCAGATCTTCACATCTTTGCAAACTTCAGCTCCTTCCACAACAAGCTGCACATTTTAATTTTTCTTGAGCAGCGAGTTTCTGGCCCTGAACTGCAATTGCAGATGTAGAAAAAATTGCAACAGAAAAGAAAAAATCAAACAATAGGGAAAATGAAGACCATTGTCTTTTCCATGCAGGCTTAGAGGCCTCTACCCAATATAAAAAATTATAGTATAAGTGATGCCTCTTAAATCAAGCAGTTTTTCTCAGGTATTCATTTGTATGAGACTATAGTAAGCAACAGATGGTACAATTTGACTATTTAGCTCAAATGCTGTTTAATGCCTTTGAAATGAAGGAGGTAGAGAAAGAAGGATTTTGGAAGGGAAAGGGCAAGAAAACAATGGAAAAAACTGATTAATATTGCCATGACTAAATAGCTTCCTTCAGGGGACAACAAACTGGGTTGGTGTACTGTGCATTCCAGAAACTGAAAAGATGTGTGGAGCTTGGGAACTCTATTGCTGCTTTTTTTTCTAGAGTAATTTTTATATCTTTCTTCTCCTCCACCCCTAGTCATCAAAGTTAGTCCAGGGGTTTGGAAACTGAGGAAATCTGCTGAAGTTTTTAGTGCAGCAATATTTGTAAAGTAAGCCAAGTTGGATGGGGCTTGGAGCAATCTGGTCTAGTGGAAGGTGCTCCTGCCCCATGACAGGGAGTTGGAACAAGATGTTCTTTAAGGTCCCTTCCAACCCAAACTGTTCTACAATTCTATGATTGAACTTTTGATATGAAGAAGAAAAACTTGCCTGAACTGCCAAGCACATCTCTGTGTATTTACACGTATCTTAATCTGTTTCTTTGTAGTTCACCAAAAATCAGGGGCCTGGTTCTGTACAATTTACAAGAATGTAACACCCACTTATGCAAACTGTTGCAAATGAGGAGGCAAGAACTAAAGATGAGGCTCAGACAGTAGATGATCTTACGTTGGAGACAGCTGAACTGCTTTGTCAGAGGTCTCAGTGTATAAACTGATACAGAATGAGGCATAGAAAGCTAAGTAAAATGTTAAGGATAGGATAGCACCCTTGAGTTCTTTAACATCTTGGATTGTCTTGTTACTTCCTTGATGTATTGTCATTGACTTTTATTGAGGGGTTCAGGCAATATCAAGCCAAACTTCTTCCTCCTCTGCAATGACAAAACTCATAGCAGTGAAAACTGCAATATCTTCCTGCTTACATTTTATTTTTATTTCTCTTTTTCTGTTTCCCTCTGAAAGATCAAGAGGAATGCTTCAAAATGAAACAAACTCCCTCCAGGCCAGTGCACTGTAGAAGCTGATATTCATCCTTAAGCAGATTAATGAACTTTGGGGTCAGATTTTGAATCTTCCCTGGGGGGTAGTGACCCTTTCCAGAGCCTCCACCTTGCAGTCTCATCCTTCTGCAACCATCTTGTCCTAAATTTTCCTATTCAAACTTTTACCCGTTAAAGGTAAAAATGAAAAGGGAAAATCAAAGTGAAATGGAAATGAAAGATTTGTTCTTGTGAAGAGGCTAATGTGATCAGCATTATTGTAAAGAAGAGGTGGTGGAGGTGCAGTTCTGATCTCTCCCTACCTTGGGAGCTGTAGCAATGTTGTACAGGGGGTTTTAAGATGTCATTGCTTTTGGGCATGAGAATTGGCATTTTGAAGTGCTTTTTTTCCCTCTTCCTTTGTTTCCTTGTTCCCTTTTTGATTTTAATTTTTTTTAATTATTTTTTTCTCCTTGGGTAGACAGGAAAACGAGAGGCTATATTTAAGCAGCCTGGATTTTTCACAGTCTCTGACTGATCTCTGAGTAGGGATAGTTTGCATTGTGATCACCAACATCAGGACTTTATATTTTAAACTGTTGGCTTTGCACTGAATATGGTGATAATAGTTCCATAAGTCCCAAAATGCTTTACAGATGTAAAACAGCAAGTCCTGTTTCACAAATGGGATATTTGAGGTACAGGGAGGCTAAGAAATCCCTTAATTTGCTGCAGTAAGTAATGGAGCTAGGAATATTCACCATGTCTCCAGGCTCCCATCCACTTATTTTAGAAATGAAGTAGAAAAGTATAAAGTACACAAGAAAACAATAGAATCATAAAATAGCCCTGCCACCACCAGCACCTCCATCTTCCAACCCTGCTCAGTGCAGAATAAAAACATTTTTCTCATATTGCTCCCTGGAGTGCTGTTTGTCACCAGTGCTGCTGAACTGCTCTCTCTGTTTCTCTCAGTGCAATCACAATGGTTGTGGCTTTAAACTTCATTGGAAGGGCTGAAGTCTGTGCTCTGCTGAGAGCTTTGTGCTCACAGCATTGGCTTGAGGTCACTGCAATTCTTAAAATGAAAGTTGATAAATGCAACCTGTTATTAGCTGATTATTAAAGACCTTAGTTATTAGTCTACAAACCTGCCTTACTCAAGGCCAGTGCAGGATGGAACCATAGAATCACGTCCTGCTGTTCATGTGGGGAAAGGAAATGAAGGACAGTGACAGCTCATCTGACCTGAGGCATTTACAGGTCAGGTAGGTTACCTCTGAGTTAGTTGTTGAGCAACCCCTTAGAGTCGACAGATAAAAAATTGTTCCTACAGCCTATCATTTACCTCTCCACAGATAGACACCTAAAATCCATACTGTGATGGTCTGTGCTGTGAACTCCCATAGCTGCCATTTAAATGTCCAACTCAGATGTGGACACCAGCATTACTTAAAGTTGAAATTTAGAAGGAAATTGAATCCCAAAGAAATTCCCCTATCTACACAGCTTTAACAACTCAATGTGTCATTTAGTGCTATGGTTCAGTTGATATGGTGGTGTTTTATCAAAGATTGGACTCAACAATCTGGAAAGTCTTTTCCAACCTTAATGATTCTATGATTTTTCTTTGTTTGTTATAAATATTTTATTTTGCCTGAATTAATGTAATTTCTATAGATATCTATACACTTGGATAGAGAAATAATTACAAGAAATAAAGGCTGAGGAGACAAAATCATAGAATATCTTGGGATGGAAGGAACCCACAAGGAGCATCGAGTCCAACTCCTGGCCCTGCATAGGACACCCCAACAATCCCCCCATTTGTCTGAGGGCATTGTTCAAATTCTTCTTGAGCTCTGGCAGCCTTGGGGCCGTGCCCACTGCCCTGAGGAGCCTGTTCAGTGCCCCAGTGTATGTCCTGAGAAGGCAGTGGATGGAATTTCCCGAGTAATTATAAGTTCTGGAGGCTGGTAAGGTATGCAAGAGCTGACAAATTCAGGAACCAAGAGGTCTATGTTGAACTGGAAAATTACTTAAATGAGAGAATAAAGATGTGCAGGCAGGTAGATCATAACAGATCCCACACTGAAGGATGTGAAGGTTCTGGTGCTTGATAGTGAATCAAACAGTTGGGGGAGATGTGGGTGGTGTGATATTACATACCTGAACCCTTGACCTCTCTAAGGCAGAACGCCAGTGGCCATGAGATAAGAGACCTTAGCTTTATGTCAAATTACAATTTGGCACTAAAGGTCCCAAGCACATGAGCTATCAACAAAGAAATCAATAAGGCAGCCTTATGTAGGAGACCTGATGATTGCAAAATCATAATGTACTAACTCGCAAAAATGACTGATGCAACTTAGTCATTATTAATTACCTGCATGACAGTGTTTGCAGGGGCAGGCCCTGTCCATATTGCCAGTAAGAAAGTCTGTACCTTATTCAATCTTGTACTAGAATGAGAAACATGTGCAGAAACCACTTGTTCCACAGAAGACTAGAAGCTGCCTGTCCACATAAGCAGTTTTGTGGCCTTGTTTGTTTGCTTTTTTGTTTATTACTGTAAATGAGGTCCTTCTGTTGAAGGTAAGAGCTTGGTGGTACATGCCTCCTCCAGAATATTTTATTTTGTTAACATAGATTTCTCCTTGATTTTAACACAGTGGAAATTATCAAACTCATAGTTTTAAAAGGACAAAGTTTCAGGCTGAGTTTCAGCCCTGGAATACAAGGTACATCTTACAGAGCCTCTCTCTATATTAAAAGTTAAAAATAAGGCTGCAACAGTGTATGCTGTTGGTGTCCACAGCTCTGTTTCCACCATCAACCTCCTTGTTTTATGGGATTTATGAATCAGCTTTGAAAATTTTCTCCAGGCTAAATTTTGGCACAGAAGGTCACAGCCAAGACTTGGTTTCACTAAAACTCATTAAAAATGGTTTGATGTTTTAAATTACACTGAAGCAAGAGAGGAAAAATTCTACTTCTGTAGCTTTCAGCATTTCCTCCCTCACAGTCCCATCCAATTTGAATTAAAATGCATCTGAATAATTGTGTTAGGGTACCACTTTCTTTTATTGTGGTGTTGCCATCAAGTCTTTCTGTGGGTAAAACAGTTCCTTTGTAATCTCCAGAATGTGCAGCTCAGCTGCTGAAAACAGTTGGAAAACATTTCTATTTTAGAGTGTTTTTTCACTTTGAAAATGCTGTAAAATGTACTGTCTGGGTCCAGCTGAACATCTCTGCTGACCTCAGTGGACACTGGAAGAAGTTGAAGTAAATGTAAGAACAAAATGTCATTCCTTGGCATAATTTTTCATTGAAATTATGATATGAGTGGCTGGAAAAGGTAATGGCAGATGGAATTAAGCTTTGCTAAACACAAAGTAACCCAGGTGGGAAGATGCAACCATAAATATCCATTCTCAGTGAAAGGCTCTACAATTACTTATTGCCACTCAGAGCAAGGATCTTGGAGACACTGCAGACTGGTGGAGCACTTAGAAGGTGCTTAAAAAGTAGGAGGGATCTTAGAGATCATTAATATGGGAATGGAGATCCAAACCACCACCACAACCCTGTTTAAATTCACATCTCTCGTGTCTCCTGAAAATTAGGTTATCTCAGAATGGATAATTCATCTCTGAAGGTGGAAAAACACACAGAGATGGCAAAGATAGTCAGAGCTGTGTAACAACTTCTGCAATAAGGAGAAACCCTATAAAATAAGCCCAATACAACAACTAGGATGGACATGATCAGACACATAGAAAACAATTCAAGACATTGAAAAAGTGAACAAGGAAATGATTGCTCTTCCTTTCTTGAAATACAGAGAAAAAGGGACATCCAATCCAATTACCAGGCAAGCAGTTCAAAACAAACCAAGTGAAGTACTACTTTGTATGGAGCATAATCACATTGCCCCAGAAAGTTGTGGAAATTTGAAAGATTATGCTCAAAAACTGCCTAGACTTTTTCCTATCAGATAGGAGCTATTGACTGCAGTGGGAAGTCCTTATACCATCATCTGCCTGAAGGATTTGCCAGAGAAAATATTTCACTATAAATGTCACACACTTTCTGTAAGGATCTGCTACTGGCCAGTATCAAAGGTAAGGAATACGCCTAGATGATTTTTGTATCTGGCTCCATATAGCTGGTTTTAGATTCTTTTCTTACTTTATTTTTGGATTTATAAATTTCAGCATTGGAAAAAATGTATTTGATTAATTTTTATAGCCTGTGGAAAGGGAAGTCTGTTCTGAAAAGCTTAAGAAAGCACATAAATCTCCCAAAGAATGTTCAGCTTGGAGAAATTATAGAGATGGGGAGGGTCAATTTGTAGTTGGATGCATCCAGTTATTCATTCACTTCGTCCTCACCCTCCATCTTTTCAAGCAGTTTCTACATCCTCATCTAAATCTGCAGCTGTCTTTGCCATTGGATGATTGGGACAATGAATATAAACAGCTGGTGTATTCCTGTTACAAAGTGAAGCAAGATATATGTATTTATGTTGACTTTGGAAGCAGGGGGACACATTTTGTAACTTATTATTGATCCTGAACAATATAAACAGTTTATTCATCAGGTATGACAAGGTAATAAATTGGTTTTGGCAGCTCTTGAAGTGTGAACATTGTTAATGCCACAACTCCAAGATCCTTGTCATTATCAGAGAATCTCAGTTTTCACTTTAGAAAAAAGAAATGTAACATCAGCTCTGTCAGCTCCTGAACAGCCAGAAATCACTGAATGATAGAATCACAGAATGGTTTGGGTTGGAAGGGACTTTATAAATCATCCAGTTCCACCCCCCTGCCATGGGCAGGGACACATCCACTATCCCAGGTTGCTCCAGCCTGGCCTTGGACACTTCCAGGGATGGAGCAGCCACAGTTTCTCTGCCCAACCTGTGCCAGGGCCTCCCCATCCTCACAGGGAAGAATTTCTTTCTTGCAACTAATCTAAATCTCCACTCTGTCAGTGTAAAACCATTCCCCCTTGTCCAGTGTTCCTCTTCAGCATTGAAAATGCTGTAAAATCTATGGCAACCTTATACCATTTAGGTCAAGCTAAGTATCCATCTATTCCTCTCTGCTGACCTCAGTGGACACTGGAAGAAGTTGAAGTAAATGTAAGAACAAAATGTCATTCCTTGGCATAATTTTTCATTGAAATTATGATATGAGTGGCTGGAAAAGGTAATGGCAGATGGAATTAAGCTTTGCTAAACACAAAGTAACCCAGGTGGGAAGATGCAACCATAAATATCCATTCTCAGTGAAAGGCTCTACATTAATTATTGCCACTCAGAGCAAGGATCTTGGAGACACTGCAGACTGGTGGAGCACTTAGAAAGTGTCTAGAGGCAGAAGGGATCTCAAGAGGACGTTGGAACCCCTTTAGGTACTGGTAGTTGCTAGGAGATCTCCCTGGATCCTTCCCTTCTCCAGGTGAACACTCCCAGCTGCCAGCCTTACTCCAGAGCAGAGGGGCTCCAGCCCTTCGAGTATCTGTGGCCTCATTTGGAGGCCTCCTCTTCCTCTGCTCCAGCAGCTCAGTCTAGGATTTCTCAATAGCCAATGAAGGACAAAGGCAGTGTGTTCCCTTGCAGGTTTAACATTGTAAAGCTTCTGGAGGTGGTTTCTTTCTATGCAGTGACTAAGCCAGATTTCAACTAGACCCTAAACTTCAGAAAAGTGGAGGTAGCAACAGTAAACCCTATCTCAAATGTCAGTTGTTTGCCAAAAGTTCCACTAAAAATTAGACAGAAAGGATAAAAATAGAGTTGAAAATACCAAGTAAAATGGCAAGACACAGAACTCATCGTATATTTTTTTGGTTTTGTTTTTTTTTTTGTTTTGAAGCCATTTAACTTTGTCAGACATACCAGACTAGCTTTGGGAAAGCTTATCAGGAAAAAGAAGCCTCTATAAAAAGAGAAGCTTGGCAGTGCTGTGTGTTCTGTAAGCATGATGGCTGTGGCTGCACAGTTTATTTTTTCTCTAAGATGTGCACATTAACTTCAGTCAACCCAAAGCTGTAGAGATGGCAGGTAAAGAGATTTAATTGTTTGTGGCAGTTTGCCTGGTTTTCATATGTCAGCAAGAGATTCTTATCCCATAGCACAGGTTACTCAGGACTTTATTGGAGCAAAAGTTTTACTTATACCAGGTTATGAGTTATTTCTTGAGTCCCATCAAAAGTTCTTGTTTTTATTTAGAGCATCAAATTGAATTTTTTGAAAGTCTCTGCTTGCACCTGGAAAGGAACTGCTGTTCTCCTTGTGACTGAATGAAAGCCTGAAGAGATAACCTTGCAAAACCAGGAATGCCCAGAAATAAATGAAAGGAATATCAAACTTCTCTGTTCTATAAAATATCTGCAGTAGGAACAAAGCTTTGGGCTTGTAATACCTTTACAAATTATGTTCCTAAACATTCTTCGCTTATTCTTTCATAATATTTTAAAGTATATACAATATACAACAACAATTTCTGGAGATTTGGATTAAGTGTGGAGTCAGATATGAGAACATAAAAATCCCTGCTGTGATTCAATAGGTTTGACTTTGTTAAAATGGCCCTTCACAATCTACTAGTAGATGTACTGTATCAACACAGTATTTTATCTATGAGGAGTTATCACCTGCTTAACTTAATGCACTAAGAGTAGTTGGGTTCATGAAGTTAATCTTCAGATAGTAAGCTTTCATTGTGCAGATTTTTATTTTTTTTCATAAAATGAAGAATAATCTTCAAGAATACCAATTTCTTGTTTGAAGGTTTGGGGATTTTTTGGTTTTGTGGGTTTTCGTTTGTTTTTTTAATTTATTTTTTGTTTATTTTTTGGTTGGTCTGTTGGTTGGGTTGGGTTTTGGTTTTAGTTTGTTGCTGTAGCCAGTTTGTTTCGTTTTTTAAATAAATTATTTCCCCTTGAGGAGACATAGGCACCAAACCTCTTTTAGGATCCCTGCTGGAATGTATCATATTTTGACACTGGTCACCATAATCAAAATCATCAGTTGATTACAATTTTGAAAGAAAAAATGGAGCTGTTTAACCCATCTGAAATGCTTTGTTCTCCTGAGGAATTACATTTTACTTCTGAGAAACAGCAAGACACTATATATAAAACTCAAGAAACCTATTTTTTTCTATAGAAATTCTCATTAGTAAAATTGCTTGTGATCAGTTTTATGAAACATGTTCTTAAAAATGAACATTTGTACATATTTCATACTGTAGACTTGGTTTCTTATTTAAGAGCTCTTTGACAAATCAGCAGTTCAAACCTTTCTGTAAGAGTTTTAAGTGGACACTGTCAGGCATTTTGGATTTAGAGCATAGTGAAGAGTTTTAACATGGTGATGAGGAGACAACATGGGATCAAGTCTAATTGGTTTTGTTCTAAATACTACTGGGCTTTTTCTGCCCTAAACCATAGCAAAGTCAAAGTAATGAATGGGTAGACATGAACAATTTATGGCCTTTTGTTATTGCAGAGACAAAAAAAATTCTGGCTGTATTGTGTTTAATAGTTGCTATGTACCCAAGCAATAATTATTAAAAGATGCAGCCAAACACCAACATGACCTGAAATGCTTCATTGCACCCTGCTACAGTAGCTGCAGCTCATGCTT
Organism: Serilophus lunatus; assembly: GCA_013399895.1. Lineage (NCBI taxonomy): Eukaryota > Metazoa > Chordata > Aves > Passeriformes > Eurylaimidae > Serilophus > Serilophus lunatus. The sequence continues at coordinate 271,803 of VXBA01002938.1, read as the reverse complement.
TATAAACCATATTCACAAGGATTGAACAGCTGAACCCAAGTGACATTTGTGTGAGTGTTCCCCAAGGAAAGCTCAGTCTTGGTGGTAAGTGATGTTGGGACACAATTCTCAGCACTGTTGATCACACCAAGCCAGGGTGAACCACTCCACATGGTGTAGATGTTTGCAGGCTCAAAGCTGTTCCGTAAGAAAAGGAGATGACTCAGAGGATGACTGTGTGAATGAAGAGTGTGACATAAAACAGGAAACAAAACCATCTTCATACCCCCAAAATGATTGCATGGCACTTTTCTAGTTCATAATTAAACAGTAGGGTGTGGAAACAGCTGTTAGAGCTATTTAATGTCTGACACAGGAACTGACAATCTTCATTCTTTATAGTTTTTGTAGGCAACTAAAGGTTTCCCGGTAGAATTGTGAATCCTGTAAAGTTAATACTCATCTATTGAGTCTGTGCTGGCCAAGATGCCTCTAGAAACTCTCCGTAGTTTACCCAGTGCCTGTAGACAATGGGCTGAAAACCACAGGTAATTATCCAAACCTGAATAAATTCAGGATGGAAATCAAAATAAAAATGAAGTTTTTAACTTCATGGTTGTATGTCAGAGCCTTCCAGGAGAAGAAATGGCAGAGGCAATCCTACTTGTTTTCCAAGCTTCACTGATTTATGAATGAGATGATAAAACCCTACGAATTTAATTTTAGGAATGCTTTGTGACTATGCTTTTTAGTATGTGTCCTTGAACTCTTAGAAAAAAATTGGTCAGCATGGGGAGCCTTTTAAAATTTAGCTGGAATTTTAGAACATTTAACAGTCCTAGAAATTATTTTTCAGGCTGCTGACCATTTCCCTGGGGGAAATTTTAAATAAAACTAGAGAATATGTGCATGGTCACACATTTGCAGCTGCTTCATAGCTGAGATTTGTGGATATATGGCAGTAAACTGGAGCTCCATACTGAACATATGGGCATATGCAATAATTCTGATAATTTTGGAAAGGATTGGTTACTGCACATATTCTTCATGTTGGTGTGGACCAACTATCCATGAATTGCCCACTTTTTTCCGTAGAGATCTTCAGTATATCCAATACCATAGTCTTCATTTCTAGGGTATATGTAGTAGTTTTATACCTTAAGTTATATGAATAGAGGCCACAATAGGTCTGGCTTAAATTTCCAACTACTGACTTGAACAAATGCAAGATATGTTTGGAAGATTGTAAGCAACAGAAATAATGTTCATTGAGAAATTCCCTCCCTGGCTGTGTCACAACTGTAACTTCCTTTAGATCCATTAAGAAAAGAGAGTACATTTATCCATAGAATCAAAGAAACACGGAATATCCTGAGCTGAGGGGGACCCACAAGGATCATTGAGTCCAACTCCAGCAGCCTTGTAAATCTTTTCAACATATTAATTGTTGAAACAATTGTTGAAGGTCAATTTAGTTAGGCAAGCACATATTTAACATATGTAATACATTATTTTAAGGCCATCCTTCTGTTGGCTTGATTCCTGCTACATTTTTAAATTCAAAGAGCCTGGGACGAGGCTTTTGCCTGAATCCTTATTCTGTTGAAGGCAATGGCAGAAATCCATTCACTTCAAGGAATAAGATCTGGCACTAGTGAAGATGTTTGGCTAAAGTTCCTTTGGCTGAAAGTTGCTTTCCTGGGATGTGGTCCCTGTCTTGAGGATAGTTGGGATCACCTCTCAAGGATATGTACCTTTTTAGGTACAATGTACAAATTCTATACTTAAGTTATGTGCCTAAATTATTGATGATGAAGTTAAGCCCAGCTCTTGCTTGACAGAATTAAATTCCTTTACTGCTTTACTGAGCTGGAGTTGAGGGACACAAAGATGCCACACAAAGCTTGAGCTCCTGGAAAACCTTTGTTCCCTTTGAGGCAGACTGGTGCAATGCAGAGCATTGCCTCACTTTTAATATTGAGCCAGAAAGGGCCATTCATGTTGTTTAAATATCATATATTTCTGTGTATCCACTAGGATATATTTCTACTTCTTCAGAGAAAGGTAATTCACATAAGAGCTTTTTCTTCCCTTCTTCCTCCTGTGCTAAGCAGTAGGAAAAAAGGTTTTTCTTGAAAGGTTGTCCCTTCATCCTCATGGCAGGAACACTAAGAGAAGAAGGGAAATTGCTTCCTTGCAAAATACCTGATAAAGTGGCATTTAAAGCCTGTCTGTGAAAAGACAGAGCTTTATTCCCTCGGACTAAGGTGGAAATTAAAGTTATGTTAGCTGTCTCCTGGGGTATTGATCTAAACACTGCTGCCTCTGGAAGGCTGCTGATGTGCACTTTTTGCATAGATGACCTCAGTGATAAGTGTACTCAGCCAGAGCCCCTTTCAAGCCAGCAAGGCCTGCTGTATTCCCATGGACAAGAGCTGGGAATGTAGCCTGCTAGAACATTTAGGTAAGGGTAAGGAGACAAAGTTTGCTTCTTTTGATCTTTCTGTTTCCTTAGCCCAATAATAATCTAAGGTAAAGTTTCTGGTAAAAATATTGAACCAAGTGTCTGAACTGGTTTCCTGCTCCTTAGGTCTGCAATAATGGACAGCTCTACACCTGCAGCCCATGGAGATGTGTCCTCAGCAATGCAAGAGACAGGTTGAAATGCAGAAAAACACCTTCTGTTGATGTTTCTACTTGTTTTATCATGTTAATGCCATGACTCTCAATGAGTCCAAATTTTCCCCAAATTCATATACCTGCATAAGTGCTTTGCTGTGCTGCGTGATGTTTATTCCTGAGATGGTTATCTGATAATAATAATAACAGCCAATGCTGATGGCTGCAGGGTCAAATTCCTCCTGCAATTGAATGTATAGTCAGTAAAAAAGTATTGTTTCATTCCTATGACATCTTGTCAGGCTGATGGCATCGTGTAAGGAACTGAGCAATGTTGACCAGGTTGCACCAGTCTTGCTCAAAGTTGAATTTTGAAGAAATTACTCCACCTCTCTGGGTCCCTGTGCCAGTGCTTCTCAGACTTCATGGTGGGAAAAATTTCTTTCCATCAAATTGGGTAACATTTGTGTCTATTGCCTTTTTTTCTTGGGATTGTGCACCTTTCAGAAGTGCCTGTCTCTATCTTACCTAAACTTATGTAGCTGTGGACAAAATTGATATCTACCTAAGACCTTTCCTCTGAAAACTGAGCAAATCCCATCCACTAATTCTCTTAACTCTCATATATGATAGATGCTCACCTGGCTATAGGTTGTCACAGGAATATACAATAAGAAAGAAATTAATGGAAGAGGTCTGAACAGGAAAGCTTGTCCTTTCCTCTTCCCCCAGACTAGGACAATTATTTCTGTACCATTTAAAAAATATTTGATCTACTTCACTCTAAAAAAGTATCCTGCAGTGATAGTTTCACTGTATCCCTAAATGCTGGTGTTCTACAGTCACTGTTGGTCTCACTCTCAACTTCCCTCAGTTTAACAATGCACTCAACAACTTGATGACTCTCACTTCTCCTTTCTGCATTTCCTCCAGCTGGACCATATTTCTCTTCATCTGTGGTGTCCATAACTGGACACAGTGTTCAGTGGAGCTGGAAGTCCTGGTTATGCCTCCCTAGGGGTTTTTGTCTCTGCCCATGCCTTTCTCGTTTCCAAGTCCTTCACTAATCCCAGGGTTTCAGCCAATAGACAAAGTTGCTGGATGTTTGTTTAATGAACAGCACCATGCAAATGTGTGGCAAATCTTTGTTCTGGATGAAGGCAAAGGTATATATAAAGTTTTTGAAGCCTTAGGTGAATAGGAATGTCCAGGACAATTGTATAAAGAAGTCACTTCACCTGGGATCAGTCAGAATAGGATCTCCCAAACACCCAAGTACAGCAAGCCAAACCTGGTTCCATCTCTACCCACTCTCTCCTGGGAGGTACAAGGATGTGTTCCCTACCTTGATGTAAGAATTTAACATTCTGAGGTGTGAAATGTGGGGCTGCTCCTCAGAAATGAGCTCATGGTGTCAGAAATTGTACAAACAAATAGATTAAAAGGGGGGGGAAAGCGAAAAAAAAGAAAGGGGGGGAGGGGGGGGAGAGAGGAAATAACAGTATTTTGTGGGATTTTCCTTGCATTTTCCTGCAATATTTGAAATAGAGTCTCCCTGTGACAGACACTTATCTTGCATCTCTGGTGTGTGGAGCAGGCTGAAGGCTCTAAGCTGAACACTGTCTAATAGTTTCAATTTCTTTATAGGATATAAAGAAATTTTTATAGGACTGATAGAATCAAAGAGTTCATAGGAGGCAAACACTTGTTCACAGATAAAACTTTTCAACTTGATGTGACCAAGATTTTATCATTTGAGAGTTTAAATTTAAGTGATTATAGACAAACATTTAGGGGAATGATTTCAAGAGCAATGTCTCCATAAGGGCTGGTTTTCTAAAAATGCTCTACAAACCCCTCACTCACGAATTGCTGATTCACAGGCAGTTAATATCAGGTGTAAAAATACTAATAAATAGTCTACAATTAGATTCTTTGCAAGGAAACTGGGCCAGATTTCACTTAAACCTTAAATTTAAACCTGAGTTTGACAATAATAATATATATATATATATATATATATATCAGATATAAACATATCCAGATCAGGTGCCCATGTCATGAAAAAATACAATTTCTTGTCAAGTGAAGAATTTAAATTCCTAGATCAGGAAAGCTTATGAATTTGTATTACACTTTGGGAAGTGTGCCAAAGCTGTAATGCAATCCTGGCCTTTTTAAAGCTCACTGAATTGTGTTATTAACCTTGGAATAAAAGAATAGAGGACCATTTTCAAATCTTATTTTGATGATTAACATGCACAAGCAATAGAAAGCAAACAGCAACCTTCCCCTGGACACCTATTCCTCATTTGCACATTCTAATTACTTACATTTGCATACACATATGAAAACACAGTGCTTTCCCCATTAGTGCTGATCACATTCCTCATTAAGTTAAGTAAATACCCCCAAAATACAAGCACAGTTGTAGCTGAATTTAACGTTATTTTACACAGACTAACAGCCAAAGCATTCTTCAGGTTTTTGGCTATTCTGGATAGTAACTTTAAAATCAAAAAAATCTCAAAAACAACTGCATGGCAAACCATGCATCTAACCATGGCTGGGTCACCTGACACTGTTGTAGTTTTGGTCTGCAGTTGTCAGATGCTGGAAAGCTGAGCAGCTGCTGGCACAGGCTGCCCATCTGCAGGCAGCTAATAAAACATTTCCTCTGTGTGAATCCTGAACCCAGCTCCAGTCTGCCCTTGCATTGCTGCTGCATCACCACGGGCTCAGCAAAGCCTCTGCTCTAAACACACAGAGAGTTTGGAGGGGAGAGTGAAAATAAGTACTTTACATTCCTGCCTGGAAGCTGGGATGGACTTTGCATAATTATAGGTGTTATTTTGTGGATGGAATTTTGGTGGGTCTGGTTAAGGAGCGTGGAGATTGGTTTCAAAAAAGGGCTATTCAAACCATTCAAACCTCTCACTGGCATAAAAATTCAGCTCAAAGGATTATGGATGAATTGGTCATCACACAAGGATGAATATTTAGCTTAAACCCACAGTTTGCATTGGAAGAGTGATACCTGAATCATAGAACCATAGTATGGCTTGGGTTGGAAAGGATCTTAAAGATCACATAGTTCCATCCTCCAAATATGTTATATACTCTGAAAATAATTTAGTGTTGGTCTATTTTGGATTCTCAATGACAAGGCTCTACAGAAATCTCAGTGTCCTCCTGCCCTGACTTGAGCTGAGCTGGACTTACATCTGCTCTTCATCACCAGAGCAGCCACAGAATATTGATATATCTGCCCTGGTCTGGGAACATATTCCTGTTTCCAAGTGTGCTGCTCAAAGTAGAGAAATGTTGGCATAAAGATGCCAATTTGCTGAAAACCTTCAGGATTTCATTTAATGGTAGGAACAACCTCATTTTTCCTCGTGGGGAAGCTGAAAGGTACCTTCCAAACAAGGTGGTGTTTAAGGGATTCTTTATAATCTAAAAGAGACAGTGAGCAGGAACAGAGAGGATTTTGAAGGTAACTACTATGGTTTCCAAGGTAGGAGAAATGTAGGCAGAAGGAGCCTTCCAAGCTGTATAAACAGCAGAGGAAATTGGATTGAGAGGCAAAAATAATGGATATATCTTGAAATACTCATATTTACTTTATACAGCTGGTTATGCAAATTCTACATCGCTTCAGCTCTAGTAGTAGATCTGAGAATCATTATAAATAACTTAATGAAAATGTTTCCTGTGGAGGCAAGGTCAGTGGAACAGTATTGATAGAGTTCATGAAGAGCATAATGGAGAATAATAAAGAAAACAGTACAAACCTGTATAAACACAGTTTTTCTTGAATGTCACATGCAGTTCAAGGCACCTAAACTCAAAAAGAGACAGAGCAGAAATGGAAATGATTCTTTGATTTGTAGCAACAGCTATTCAAAAGTGAGTTCATCTTCCCCAGAGAGGAAAAAAATTATCCATACCATTATAAATAGGTACAAACAAAGAAGCAATACAAATGGTGTAGCTGCAGAGCTCTGTTTAGCCCTTTCCTAAATTGTTAGAAAAAATATTTCCTGAACTAGAAAGGCAATAATTTTTAAACTGGAAAGAAGAATAATTTTTTTGCAGTAAAATCATAATTAGACTTTGTACTGTATTGCTACATGGTATTGTGGTGATCATAAAGGTAATAAGCTTAAAGATGTTGTTTACTAGATTGTCTAGGATTCCTGCAGGTTTGTATCCTAAATTCCTTCTCTTCTTTTGTCTCATTGCCACCTCTCCTACCTGCTGGATTAAGGAAGTGGCCTTTCCTGGGCAGGACACACACACACACTCACACACAAATCACTTAATAGGTATTTTTTCAAGGGATGAGATTAACCTGTCAAAACCATCCCTCTTTCTTTCTTTCTAAAGGCTGGTGGAGCCTGACAGCTCAGAGACTCCTCTGGTTGAAACTGAGTAAAATGTTCAAAAGAGAAACAGATATAGAAAGGTTATCAGATCAAAAGAAATGAGGATAAAAGAGTCCTGCTTGTCCCTAGAGAAATATAATTTCCTCTAGGCCACAGTTCAATTTTCATCCTGGAGTAGCTTCTAAGGAGACTGATCCCAGAATGTTACCAGGTCTGGGGAATTGCAAAGATTTTGTGAGTGTTTCCAGCTTTGGCTGAGCATTGAATTTGGACAATGCTCCAGCCTCAGCTGCATGGGGAGCCAGGAATATGCCACTGGTGAGGATGGTTTTTCTTTTACCCCTGCCCAGCTCCAAAGCCAGCTGGAGGGGCACGATGGAGCTGGAGAGCCAAGCTGGCCTGAGTGCAGAGGCAGAGGAGCAGTAGGTTTGCTGGTGGGAAGCCAGGGCTGAAGCCCAGATTTGACAAAGCAGAACTTGAAAAAGTTGCAGAGCAGCTTGATTAGGAATTTTTTGCCAATCTATTTCTGTTCATTGGAAAGATCATGTGTCAAGCTAAGCTTGTTCACTAACTCTTAGCTGCAAGAGATACATTCTCTAGTAACTGTGGGTATTTACTTTATGTTGAGATAAGCCTTTTATTTTCTCTGATATTTTCCCTGAGAAATAAGGATGTCTTGATTCTGATACACCCTTTTTCAGCTTGCAAAACTAAAAGAACTGTTTCTCTGTTTCAAGAGAGGGAAGTGGGTACTTCCAATCCAACATCACTTACCTGGGAGCAAACAAAACTCTATGGAAGAACAAAATGTCTCCAACAGATGTTTTCTTGTCTCTGCATATCCCTTCTGTACAAATGCAGAGCAGTTTGGAAAATAAAATATCTTCTGCCATCACATGCAGTTCGAGATCCTTTAAAATCAGAAAGTGCAATAAAAAGCAAAGTTTTCTGAGCTGTGCAGCATCTTGTGCAAACAGCCTAGTTTTTTTATCTTCACCTTACAATTGCTTCCAGAGAGCAGTGTTGAAAGATTTAAGTGGTGCATTTTGATCTAGAGCCCTCTGCATCCTCTGGTTTGCACTGAAAACTTTTCCATTAGTGCTCCTTAAACCTGAAGCGAAACAACCTCAGGAGCTGAGTCTGAAAAGCCATATTGTAACTTCTTGATCTACCTTTCCTAAAGGGAGCCAGTGAAAGATCAAGTGCTGGAATAAGTTTTGAGAAGCAGGTATTGTACGGGTTCAGTGAGGGCAGATTTCTATGAAAAAATTCCACTTGTTACCACAGAAAAAAAATCTGTGACAAATTTAATTGTATGTCTACTCTTCCTGAATATCTGTAAAGTTACTGAGACAATCCTTTTGTTAGATTTACATGGAAATACCCATAGAAATGAATGAGTTTTACTAAGAGGTCAGACCTATTTACAGTTTATTCAAGGGAGATGAAGTGGGAGGTGTAGAAATACGTCCTTGAAATTCTGATTTTTTTTTCTGTCATTTTAGGAAATGCACGTGTGTGCCAAACTATCTCGTTGTTCTTCTGATGTTTTTATCAGATCTATGCAAAATGCAGTTGGTTCCAGCCTTGAAATGCAAATTTGTCTTACACTGCTCTTGCTGCCAGTAGGAAGACTAAAAATACATATGTAATGATGTTCCTGGAACATTTGCAAATGCCTTTAGATGATGATTCCAGTTTGGGGTTGTTTTTTTTCTGCTATCCAAAATACTGTTAATTTCACCGGTTCATTTTGGCCAAAATGTATGAACTTGCATTTAAATTAAAAATTCCTCTGAGCATAAAATAACTCAGCTATTAGAAGAACTCTGCCAAGTAGGTAGGTCACCAAATGGAGCCTGAAAAACAAATAAAAATTAGGTTTTGCCAATTTATTATGCTTACATCTGGTTTTGTGATTTTCTTGTTACGTTCAACGTTCTTTGCAGTATTAGAATCCCCAAACACCCCACAAGCCTGGTAATTCAGGAAGGCTTATAATTGAGGCAGGTCCATTTAATTTCCTTAACAGAGAAAAATGAGAAAAGTAATAAAAAAGAAGCACAATCACCATAACCAAAGTCAGTTGCCACAAAGGCTTCTGACTAATGCCAACAGAGATTTTTGAAATTGGGGACATTTTAAGGCTGACGCCTAAAAATGTGGATTTAGGAAAGCATACTTAAGTGGCTATTTAAAGCTTGGAGTCAGAAAAATTTTTCTGCTAAAACCATACTTTAAAACTGTCCTGAGTGGAGGCAGAACTACACTGAATTCAAGAGCTAAGACTGTTTTTTATGGAGGCAGCATTCCTCTGTTTTTTTAATGAGAAGCAGAAGCACTCAGACCTTCTGAGAACCAGGCATTTTTAAAGATTGTGATCACATAAACCCAGAAGAGCAAGATGGGATGTATTTGAATTGGGTTCAATGCCCAATTTTGTAAATAAAGTTGTATTTGTGGAATTCATCTTGTTGAACTTTGAGTATCCAGCTGGATGTTTCTGTTGGACTTGGTTGTCCACTTTGCCTTCTGTCTGTGGAAAGAAAAGGCAGATGAATCATCTCATCCTTCAATAGTTATCCAAACCTGGTCACATGAATCTTTCCCTACAAGGGCACATTTCAATCCATGCCTCTAAAAGCAGTGTGGGATGGGTGTCGACATCACAGATGTCTGAAACTTGAAGAGATATATCTTGTCCTGGATACTAAAATCCAAACACCACCCTGTGAACGTTGTACTTCAATCTTTAGTCTTCCTTTCACCACTTTTAAAGTATGACACAACGATGCCCCTTTAATGATTTCTTTTCCACGGTGCTCAGAGGTGTTAAGAGATTTATGCTACTTGGTGAATTTAACTTCATACCCTGTGCAATAAAGAAAGTGAAAGTGCACTTAAGAATTATAAAAAATCTTGGCTCTCAAACCATAAAATTTCTGCAATGTGGGTATTTCAGGTGTCTTATTGCTGAATGTGCTTAAAGTGGCCTAAATGTCATTGATGATAGGAAATAAGTGTCAGGAGTATAGTAAATCTTCGTGTTGTCTGGGTAGCAGGGTGAGGTTAAATACCATAAGAAAGGATATCAGAAAGAGTTTTGAGAAATACCACATACAAAATTCTGGAGAAGGAGGCTTTCAGGTAAAGCTAATAAAAGATAATGTGGCTAAGCTGGAGTGATTCAAAGTGAAATTCAATTCCCAGAAAATTCTTGGTCCTTTCACGAGAGCTATCGTAACTATAATTCCTAAAAATGCATGGCAGCATCATTCAGACTTAAAACTAAATATAGTTTCATAATTAGCAGCAGAAAAGGAATTGAAATTATATACAGTATCAACAAAGAAAATAAGTCACTGAAATGCTTAGCAAAATTACATGTTTTTAATGAGAATCCACTCATTTAAAATTACTATAGAAACTGAAGGTCATTTCAGTCACCAGACAGTCATGATTTATTCCCTAGAAACTAATGGGCACACTCCAAACCTAAATAGAAATGAAGGATTTGCAGCACGTTACAATATTATATATTGGCACTTAGGAAGGAGGCTTCCTGCATGAAGGCAAATGACTTTCTCTAGCTGTAGTGTGGTAATTGTTTGAAGAACAAACAAACAATTGTTTGAAGTCCCAACAAAAAATGCAGCAAGCTATTTCTGAAATACAATGCACTGACAAAATAAGAAATGGATTTGAGTGAGAAAAATATATCTGCTGAGGAAAAAGTCAGACAGGAGGGAGAATTCATAGGCCTGTGCTAATTTCCTAATATCAGACACTGAGATGGGTGGAAGAGTGACAGAAAAGGACCTTATCTAATTGATGTGACAGAAGTGATGGGATTGAAAGATGATAATCTTCATCTGAACTGCTAACAAAGGCTCCTATTCATAGAGTTAAATGTCAAACTTTCTCATAAAATAAAGTGTTTGCATTTAATATGTTTAGAAATTAGAATCAGGGAAGAGCTTCTCTTTCCATCTCATCTTCAATAGCTTTTTGGAATAAACTAAATGGTTTTACTGTGCTCAGGAAAACAGGTAAGTGCCTGCTGAGCCTGTTTGCTCATTTACTCACATCCCAAACTGAAAGACTTGTAAATGTGTTTGTAAATAGTGAGTTATGGGCTTATGAATTTGCTGTGCTGCAGGACTATGCAAGGCACGTGGTCTTGTACATTTATTCTTGCAGGGTTTTCAAACCAAACAAGACCAGGCAGGATTTGTGAGGGGATGGGGGGCCCATATGCTGCAGAAATGTTGGGGTCAGTGTTTCACTGACTGCCAGTCTGCCCTTTAAAGGAGTAGAGTAACAGGGAATGAATCAGCTTTATCAGGATTTAAACCTCAGCCTTTTACTTAACTGCATAAGTCTAATTTGGTCTGTTTTGTTTAAGCTTCTGAAAAGCTTAGGAGCTCTGCTAGGATATCTGGACTGCAGCATGGATTGGGGGTCTGTGGCCATCTCTCTTGCTGTAATGTTAACCTAGCCAACCTCTTCAGTATTTCCTTGCCTTGACCTGTGGCACTCTCTACCTGAAAGTTCCTAGTGGACCTAAAATCAGTATAGTCAAAACTGAATTTTTATTCCTTTCCCTACCAAACATGCACTCACTTGAGTTCTTCAGACACAGGGAACTTGTGTGTTCTTCTCTGTCACTCTGGTGAGTGGGTTTGGTTTGACTCTGACTCATCTCTGAGCACTCCTGGCACAGCCACATCTAAACTATATATAATTTTGGGTGATGCAATGTATTTAGGCTGGAGAAAAAGTCTTGTTCAGGTCATTCTCATCTCACATCCTCCTTTGCTCTTACCCCTGACAACCTCTTCTTCATATATGCAAATCCTTTAAAAATAGAGGTGAAGTGAATGTTCCCATAGGTCAACATTTAAGGGAATAAGGCACTTTGTCCCTTCTCTTTTGCATTCCTTCATTGGAAATCTGCACATCATTCAGTACAAAACACTTGTGCACTTTCACAGGCCTCTACAGCCTTTCCCAACCCTGCTGATGGTCTCAGCTTTCTTATGCTTCCCAACCAAAGAATCTGCATGTTTTGCATGAATATTGTGGTTTAACCATCAAATATTGATGGGCAAAACAGCAGAGAAAATTATCTACTGCTGCTCTTAGGGGTGTCTGTAGTGTAGGGCAAAAAGATCTTCAGCTCAGGACTGAGCATGAGATCTGGGAGCAGAATTCACCTCTTTGCTGTCATTCACATAAATATAAATGCTAAGATCAATTGGACAAGATCAGAGTCTCTGCTGGCTCATTTCTCTCCTAGCAAGGAATCACATTCTCCAGAAGTTCGGTTCTTAAACTTCTCAGAATCTGGGACAACTCATTATCTCATGTAGATTGCATACCTCCAGTATGTCTGAAACCATGAATAAAATAATTCACTCACCCAAGATGTGTGATTACTTCCATACAGATATATTGCTTGAAGCATCCTGCTGTCTTAATTGCAAACCAACCCTCACACTTACAAGGATGCCACACATCGATTTGGCAATGTAGATATGACTAAATATATAATCTTTTTCCTGACTTGGAAGCAAAAAAAGACCAAATAAATAGCTGCTTCGCTTCTGGTCAGCTGGTGACATAATGGAGAGCAAAGGAATAAAATGGTGAGAAAACCCTGTTGTCCCCAAGTGAGATGAAGGCTCAGAATGGTGTTTGGCCATTGACTGGTTAAAAGAAAGGAGTGCAGAGACTGCTGGCAAGGCAGTGAAATAGATGGACAACTTTGCCCGAGCTAGAACTCCTGTGGAAGAGAGAAATGCTGGAGAATCTGTGATGAAGGAGATAAAAATGAATATTCTAGGAAGCTGATAAAGTTTGGGCTGTACCTTTAGCCTGTGGAAACTGGGAGTTCACGGAGCAGTGATTGGTCATTGGCACTCTTCGTGTCCCTCCACTGTGTGAAGTGGTTGAGAAAAAAACATTATTGCCCCTACCCAGTTCTGTGAACAGATTTCAGGAAGTCAGTGGGAGAGCAAAGAGAACACATTCCATGATAAATGGAATTCCATGATAAATGGTGTATGCAGCAAGACATGATATTTCTCAAATATATTCCTAGCCTTAAATAACACATTTTTCTGTTAAAAGAATTATTTCAACCAGATAACCCAAAGCCAGACTCTGGGTACAAATCAGTGAAATAACCTCAGGTGAGGATTGTCCCTTAGAGATGTTTGGGACCGTATTCACCTTTTGTGCAAGGTAGGGCAGCCCTTTTTCATCCCTAAACTGGATGTGCAGCTGGCAGACAGCTTTTGGGCTTCCACTGGATCCAGGGCATGCAGAAACATTCCTTCCCATGCCATGTGGTGTTTTATTGCTCATGGGCTGCTAAAGGATTATCGGTAATTCAGGTGATTTGCAGAGAACTCCAATAACAGTCTCTCACTGAGCCCTGTGCATGAGATAACGATGAAAATGTATTTCAGGCTGGAAATACGCCTCCTATCTCTTACCCAGTCAAAAGTAATTCTACAGCAGCAAGGTACTGTGCTCTGAGATGGATTTTAATCTCCCTTACACCAGTTGAAATTAGAGAAACTTCAGGTGGGATCAGTAGAGTTGCAGTAACATAAATCAAATCCTTTTTCAGCTCTGCGTGTAGGGAGAGATTTTTTTTTTTCCCAAATAAAGGAGGATTGAAAGGCAGAAATCTCTTTCTGTATATCTTTGTCCCTGTATATACTGATGAATTTCAGGTAGAATGAATTAAGACAGGGCAAAGCATAAAGGAGATCAAGTAATGTTGACAAGAAGTAGCTGGTGACAACAGCAGTTAATACCGAGGAGCCTGAGAGGATTTATTGGTTATGGCACTAGTACACAGACTACTAGAGATAAGGCAGAGACAGTCAGCAAGGAAGCAATGGGAACAGAGTCGGCAAAAGACAAAAGGAATGAAAGGAGCAGCTTAGTCATTAGGAGAGTAAAACCACTTAAGGGTATTTGTTCGCTCAGCTGCCATGGCAGTACAAGAGACCATGTCCTGGCAGGAAAAAGGAGGACATTTACCATGATCTGTACAGTCAGGCCGTTATGTGGCCCCATCAGCATCGTTTTGCTGTGTGCAGATGGAGTTGCCCATTTTGCGTTTTGCATGACACCCTCCCCACCCCTGTGGATCTACTGTGAGGTTTTTGTCTAACGACCCCATCTGGGGGCTGATCCAGGAGCTGGTGAGCCGAGGGGCTGCCTTGTGACTCTGCCACTCTGTTCCTACTGCTAATATCACACCCGAACCTGGTCCTGTAATTTACTCCTTTCGCCTGTGTCAGAAGATTGATTTCCATGAGGTCGGTGCCATTTGCAAAGAGCAAAGCAACAATTTTTTCAGGATGCTGCTGTCGCATCCCGAGTGCGGGTCCAGATGCCATCGCCAGCCAAGAAACGAGGTGCTCAGAGCATTGATGTACTGACATGAAACAGGAAAAAAAGCATTTCTATGTGCTTTTGAAGTGCTTGGAGCGTTCCTTCAGCTAACAGATCCAAAGAATTGGAGACAACATGCACAGAACTGTGCTGAATAGGGATGAAAGACCCACAGATTCAATGCTTTTGCCCAGCTGAGCACATCCTGCTGCAGGCTTCTGAGAACACTCTGGTCCTATCACTTAGTGACTATACACAAAAGGTCTTTAAAGCCCTGGCCCTGCTGACCATCACACACTTGCAGAGAGAACAAGCTGCCAGCCCCAAGCATGTGTTCAGCCCAGAGGATTGGTAATTATCTTTTCTCTTTTTAAGCACCCAGAGGCCAAGACCATAGTCCAAGACCCCCCCTGGAGTTAGGTATTGATTCACACTAAAGAGTAAAATTTTACTTTTAAATAAGGCAAAGCAGGTGGAGGCTGGAAAATTGTGGCTTTTATCTAACAGAACATCTTTTTTATTACCCACTTGTTTGCTTAAATGTGAGCATTTATAGAGTACCATGAAAAAGGGACTCGTCTGTGTACCTTGTCTTTTGGACAAGGAATGATTTCAAAGATTGCATTCTGCAAGACCAAATCCTCACCTTTTTAACTGAATAAGAGTATTCTTTACCTCCATTGCAAATTAGTTTTCAGCATGGAGATTTCTATAACAAGAGTAACACTAAAAGAGGCTACAAGGTTGGACAATACCCCATTTTATGAGAGAGAGAGAGAGAGAAAAACAACCTTCATCTGCTTTCTTTCTGCCTGATTTTAATGTGTGCCAACTTCCCCAGAATCTGTTCTGGCAGCTGGGGGCCAGCAAGCCAAAGCTGGACATTTCCAGCAGCAGCCCTTGATCCTCAGCCATCCCTTGTCCTGGTCAGGGTGAAACCAATGCTATGGACATGCAGATTTTTAGGATTGTGGCTGCAGTCCTTTTGTGATGCCAGTGATCTCGGGGCTATTTCACGCTGGCAACAGGCTGCAGAACAGCTACAGCTCCTGAGGAGGAGGCCCATGGATCTGGTCAGTGTAATGATTTACATTTGGTACAAGCTTCACTCAGCTCTGAGCAAAGCTGTGCCAGAAGAGTGGTGGGAGCTGCACTGCATTTAAATGAGAGCTTGAAAAGCACTTTGAGCTGTTCAGATGGCAAAGACATCTGCATCAACATCCTTAGCCCATGGTTATAAAAGGCACGTATCTAAGTACCAGTGCACAGTTTTAAGTTCACCAGTGGCATGCAGAAATCAAGACAATACAGTCTTGGCCACTGATCTGTTGAATCTGTTACCAGAAGGAACCCAAAAAAACACCCCAAGAAACCATTCAGCACAGATGACTTCAATGAGACTTGCTCCATCTCCTGCAGCAAGTTAATTTCCCACAGAAAATAATTGACAGAGAATGACAGTTGCACCCCTTGTGTGTGTGTGAGAGAGACACTGTCTCTGTATCTCAAAAGAGTATTTTTATGAGATTCTGGAATGGAGCTGCTCTGGGATAATTGTTGCTGGAGACACTGAGAGGCACTGAAAGCACCAGCAGGCATTTCTGACTAAACCCAAGAAATTCTGAAAAAGGAAAACGCAGTGTGAAAGAGAAAAAAAAAAAAAAGAAAAAAAAAAGAAGAGAAGAAAAGAACAGGAAAAAACCCCCACCAACCTCCCCCAAGCCCAGACTCTGAAGTTTTGAAGCCAAAGGAGCCCTCTGAAGACAGACAGTAAAGTCGACTCCCTGGAATGGAGAGTTCTTGCAATCAGAGAACATACAAGTGTGATTTTTTTTTCTAATGCCCTGGAAAAATGCCTTTGATATTCTGGAGGGAATTAGGAAAAAAAAAATTTTAAAGTGAGTGAACTTCACTAACAGCTTTCTCCCCTTCCCTGCCCCTTGGCAAAAGAGTTGGTATTAATTTATGCAGTTGCTGTGTAAAACTGGTCAGATATTTTCTGACAGAGTTTTATGTTTGAAAATTATTTATGCCAGATATTAATTATTTTTGTGGAAGTTTCTTAGCTCCTTTCTGAAGCCTGATCTGTCTGATTTATTTCTGTTCCTTAATGTTCAGAGTTTTACCATATAGGTATCAATGAAATTAATGGTGTGGCCATTAATGAAAGGGGACAGGAAATGTGTGATGCTTGAGTGAGAGGACCAACACATGCAGAAGACCTGTAGACATTTTAAAAGCAACAACTGAAATCAGTAAAGCTCTTGCCTCAATTGCTTCTGGTAGCTCATTACTTAGCTGGAAAATTCAGGAATAAGTAATTAGCAGTAATTCACTTGTTCAGGACACACTTCAGCCATTAGATACTTTTCCCTGCCTTCAAAGCTACCAAAAAGGAGGTATCCACATCAATAAAATCCTTTGACTTCTCTTATTGAACACAGGCAGATTTAAAGCCTTTCCTCTACAGCACTTAGTGAGTGAGCCATGTATGCAAAGGGAGGAGCACAGCAGTTCTTTTCCTCTATGGGGAATAGCATAGAGGATTTTTTCTTCTCCTTTTAGTTATTCCTCCCATATAGTTGCTTTTGAGGTGGTCTTTCAACCTCTGACTGGATATAAGACACACAGAGAGTGGCAATGCCTGATTCCACAGGATGTGAGTGGCTCCTCAGCACTGCTCTCCTTGTGACAGACTTTTGGATCACACATAGAAACAATTAAAACTGACATCAACTGTAAAAATGGCTACAGCTTCCTGTTAAAAGTGATTGTTTTTCATCACCATTTAAATCAAAAGGAAGTATAAAGGATTTTCATTTGATTTTGTATCTTTGCACTGTACAGTTGAGACTCTTTTATGTACCTGTCAGTAACATACTGTTTCCTCAAGAATGAAATTTCCTCCAAGCATCTGTTTCAGCTCATTGAATATTCTCTTACTGCATAAGATGAGTCCATTGACTGATGAATACATGTTATTTAATTTCAGAACAACATGTCAGGGACTACTGTAGCTTGTGTATGCAAATTCTTTACATCTATGAAAGCATCATCATTTTTGCTTCTTGATGGATTCCTTTTAAGGGATAAGGCAGGCAATTAATTTATTATATATATTTGCTTGAAAATATAAAAGGGTGATTTAACACACAGAACAATTAAGAAGATGTGAAAAGTTTGCAGAATTAGGAGCACTGGCAATGCAGATTGGATTCCCTCACAAAGAGCCTTTGTTAGGGACACATTGATATTCTAGATAAGTCCAGACATTTCTGGTTTTCTGTTGTGTTTTTTTATTCATGGTTTGTTTTAGTGTTTGTTTGGTTTTTTGTTTTTCTTTTTTGGTGCTGGGGATTTTTTGTTTGTTTTTTTTTTTTTAGTTGTCTGAGGTTTTACAGTACCTGCCCTGAGATGTACAAATTATAGAGCTAAACACAAAAATGAAGTGGAAATGGGAAATTAGGTTACTGCACAGTACAGTCTGGCTGACAGATTGCTGCAGTTCACTTGCAGCTTGCTTGGAAAACAATAGTGCTGTAAAAGTGATCTTTGTGAGCTGACTTTCCTTTTCACTCTTTAAGAAAAGAAAAAAAATAAAAAGTCTCGTTCTTAACTTGAATTGACTTGACATCATTACTTTGAGATAAAACTCCAGCAAAAACAAGGCAGGCTGGCACTTCTGCACAGGTTACCAGTGTGAATTAAAGCCTCGCTGAAGAGACAGCCCCAGGCTGGTGTAAATCAGGAGCAGCCAGCCCAGGGGCTCTGATCCAGACAAATATGCCAACTCCATGACTAGCAGAGCACAGGAGGTTGCTGTGGCTACAAGAGGAAAGGAAAAAAAAAACCCCACAAACAACAAACAAACTTTTCCAAGACCTTTCCTACAAACCAGCGACGTCTAGTACTGGCAGGTTTATCAGAAGTGTTTAAACTAGCACTTAAATATAAATGTCTGGGCAGGGGACAGGATGTCAAATAGCACTGACAGACCCAGCTCATGTTGGTTACAGCCTGTTTGCCACCATCCAACCCTTTACTGGCAGTAGAGTTGAAACCTTGGACATGATAGTCCCGGAATGGCCTGAGGCAAAGCTTCTCCATCACGGCTGAGCAATTCAAGGACCAGTGTTCAGTATTCCTGTAAACCTGATACAGCCCTGACCTCAGCGAGCCTTTTCACAACTGGATAAGCAATTCTTTCTCTCAAGGCTGTTTAATAATGCTTTAGACCCATCCTGCATGTCTATGAGGTGACACATTTTCAGGGATATTAAGGAATAGTCTGGCTGCAGTAAAAGCAGTGAATAACAGCCCCTTGGGGCCCTCCAAAGACAGATCTTTTTTTTTTTTTTTTAAACCACCAGTATCAGCATTCCTACATCGACCTCCTGCAATGTGGGATAATGCAAAGATTTCCTTTCTCATATGAGATTTAAGTACCGTGGGCAGGGTATGGATTTGTATTTCATTAAAACAATAGGGATTTTTATTCATATGCTGATTTATTCTGTCTTATTTCTGGTACACAGAAGAACTGAAATGCTAGAAATAATTTTGGACTGGTCGCTTGGAGGAATCAAGGCAGGTTGTAGCTGTTGTAGGGGTGCACAGGGCTCTTCAGCTAAATGCTGGATAATGCTGGAACTATTGACTCTTTGAACCATAAATGGTTGGGGTTGGAAGGGACCTTAAAGACCATAATGTCCCCCCTCCTGCCACAGGCAGAGACACCTTCCACTATCCCAGGTTGCTCCATGTCTCGTCCAACCTGACCTTGGACACTTCCAGGGATGGGGCAGCCACAGCTTCTCTGGGCAACCTGTGCCAGGGCCTCATCACCCTCACTGGGAAGAATTTCTCCCCAGTATCCCATCTACACTTGCCCCCTGTCAGTGTGATGCCATTCCCCTTTGTCCTGTCCCTCCATGCCCTTGCCCAAAGCCTCTCTCCAGCTCTCTTGAAGCCTCTCTTCAGAATGCAGCCTGGAAAGTGAGATACTTGGAATCTTCTTAGCCTGCTGCATAGATTACCTCCTGCAAAATGATAGCCTCTAGAAATTAAAATAAAAATAATACTTCTTTCCATTTCTTTCTCATTTCCCATGGTTTCATAAAACAGATGTGGATTTTAGTCATTAAAAGGAATGGCCTCATCCTGTCTTTTCTGACCTGCTCATTATAACAGTAGAAACTATAGCAAGATTCTTTTTTCTCATGATTTATTTTATGTAAATTGTAACTTCCTGCCTGGGCACTCTCAGATTCTCTGAAACGAAAAAAGATTCGTCAGCTGGGTCAGTGATTGTTCTGATGTGCATGATCCTGCTCTGAGGGGACAGTTACCTACTCCTGTGTCACTGCTACATGTCCCCACCCTCTGCAGGGCACATCTGGCCTACATATGTACATATCTATGTCTATCTAGCAATATAACTATATATATATATATAATAGAGAAATACTGAATATATATATATGTATGTACATTTATAAAGAGTCTCCTCCTTCTTTTATAGTCCTTGTTTTGATGATTGTCTGTTCTCTCTGTTTGATGATTAAATCAAAATTTTTCAGGGTGATGCTATTGCTTGACAAGCTTAGGTCGTGTCTGTGCCCCTTTCTACCCCATCACTCTTAACAGTGACAGCAGCACAATATGCTACACCCATAACTTTACACCTGGTCACAGACTGTACCCTGCCTATCCAAACCCATTGTCTCAACCACACTTTCCAACCTCCATCTCAAATCCCCACTGGTCAAGGACAAAAAGGGTGTTCGGGTCCTTGCTGCCAAATTGCATCTTTTAGAAATATGGGCTGCCTCTCACTAGTGCTGGTTTGGAAGGTTACAACCAAGCTCCTGGTAAATGTATAAATATGTGAAAATAAAGGAATGGCAGCAGATTGTTCTCACAAGTGGCAGTTTATCATTGGATTTGACAAGGAGACTGTTAGCAGGGAGTGGGTATCCACATGGGAGGTGAGGTAATGCAAGCAGAAGCATTAAGTTTCTGAGGGTCACATTTTCATAGCTAATGGCACAAAACGCAATTAGAGGGGGAAAAAATTAGATTTAGTGACTTCCTGTCTACAAACACACGCAGTCAAGCTGCATTTTACATCAGCTGCACAGCCAAATGTAAAATACTGAGTTTTAGAGCTCAGCTCCTCAAGTTCTAGGGCAAGATAAGAAATCAAGGCCAGTTATCTCAACATGGAAGAGATTAAAGATTAGAGATCTCTTTTAAAATATTCACAGAATGCTTGAAGCACGTCATGGATGTCAATGGATATCAGTCCTTGGATAAGATTTCGTTCTGAACTACAGAACCACTGAAGATTTTATGTTCTGACTTACTGAGGAACAAGGTGGGAGGACAGCTCTTCCATTGTAGCTGAGCCTATTTCTGTTTGAAATGAATGACTTTTCTTCAAATTTATTACATCATCCACTTCATTAAACACACGAAGATCCACCTAACCTTTTTAATATCCAGTACACATGTGGCATCTGACCTTATTCTTCAGTTTTAAAAGTAAATAAATTGTTTCGATTTCTTATCTTGGTCTATGATTTTGTGGAGTTGGGGTCTCCAGGTTGGTAATCTGCAAAATTCTACTCTACATACAATAATGCTTCTTAATGATAATGATGAGAAAAAGGCTCATTTTTGCCTAAAATCATGTTCAAGGAAGAAGCAATGGGGTTATAGTGGTGCAATATTTATTTGTAGATAGCTCTAATTTCAAGTATTTGCACACATTATATTTTTCAAAGATGAAAACTCAAAAATTTACAATCCTATTAATTTTTGAGTTTTTGATTGTTCCTTAATGTAAGAGAAAGCAAATATGTCAATCCTTTGTTGATCCTCTGGTTGGCTGCCACTGATAAATAAAATAAGGTATTTCTAGCATTGTTACGTCTAGAATAACAGTTCTGAGTGAAGTTATGTTATCTGAAAGGGGAGAGAGGGAAGAGATTGCTTTAACCTTCAGTCAAAATCACTGCACTGAGGATTTCTAATGGAATTTTAACCACATAAGAGTTAAGGGCTTGATTTAAGTTAGTTGTCTGTAGGAACAGTAAAGTGAAGGATGGTTTTCAAGGCTGTTCTTCTTGCTTTGGCATAGAAAACCAAAGCAGTAGCCTGGATCCCATCAGGAGAGTCTACCTGTTTCCAGTGAAGGAGTTACTTAACGAGGTGTGACTTAAATAGCTGGTACTTGATGTCCGGCTGTGGGATAAATCCCACCAAAGTGAACATTTTGAAAAGCCAGACTGAAACTACATCACAAAAAATATTCACATAGATAGGAAGACATATATAAATCAGACCACTTTTCCTCCTTCACAGATATAATCACTCACAAATCAT
This sequence comes from Serilophus lunatus, assembly GCA_013399895.1. Lineage (NCBI taxonomy): Eukaryota > Metazoa > Chordata > Aves > Passeriformes > Eurylaimidae > Serilophus > Serilophus lunatus. Next base: position 250,018 of record VXBA01002938.1, on the reverse strand, counting down.
CTTTAATGTGTATTATAAAAATAATTAATGGCCCAATTATAACTTTTTTTTTTTTCCCACAGTACTTCAGACACTAATGTGTGTAGGCATGCTGAGAAAATCCAAGAAAGTGACTGTCTGCATCTGGAGGAGCCTGGAAAGCTTTGAAAATCTGTTCCTAAGGCGATTTGAAAATGCTGCCCCGTTTTTAGCCTTTATTATGTGAGCTTTCCTGCTGTCATGTTCATCCCTCACACTAATGAAATGTAGTGTGGTAGAACGAGTAAGAGCTTTCCTCCAAATGTGTTTGGAAGCTTCAGAGCAGCATTTACAAATTGCTTTCTGACTGGAATGATTCAAAGACAGTGACTTGTTAACTCCAGTAATATATGTACAAATCTGGTTTGTTAGAGACTATCTTTGGCAAACAAATCACTGGCTTGTAGTGACCTGCTCAGCATGTATGTGTTGCTTGGACTACTTATGGAACAAGAAGAGGATGCTGTTAAATCCCATAGTATTACTTTTGTCTTTAAACAAACTGTGGTGTGAATTCAACATCAAAACAGACATCAAGGATGTTGCCTGATAATTTAGTTTGGATTCTAATCAACAGTGTGTTTACTCAAGTGAAACATGGTGATAAATACACTGAATCAGAGGCCCATTGTGATTTGCTGCAAAATCCTCAGTGTTAAATTGTGTTTTTTCTCCTTCTAATTGAAAATCTTTCATTATTTGAACAGAGACAACAGAAAACTATTTCTTCAAGGAACCTTGTAAGTCAAACTCTGGAGGTATCAAATTCTATTCAATGAGCCTGAAGCTTCTACAGCATTACTTGTAGAAAGAGAATTCTTTAAACATGATTTGCATTGAAAGTCCTGTGTTCAGTTTTTGCTTTTTTTTGTTTTATTTACTTAAAAAAGTCTCCAATAAACATTCCTTCTTATAATTTTCTTTGCAATTTTCCCTAAGTTCATTTTCATGAATGGGAATTGAAAATGCCAACATGGAGTCATAGAAAAGCATGAAATAAAGAAGTTTTTGTGTAAGATTTGTTTAGATTTGGGTTTTTTTTATAGTTGCAGTGAAGATTTAGAACACTCATCTCAGAGCTGTTGCATTTTATTGTTTGGTCCTTCCTTTCTACTGTCCTTTCCTCCTGCTTTCTTTCCTGCCCCCTCAATCCCTTTAAATCCTATAAATACATAAGAAACAAACACTTCTCACAGCAAGCCAGCAGAAACCCAAATCCTGCTGAACATTCTTCTCCAAGCAGGCACAGCCTCTCTGATGGGCTGAGGATCAGAAGGATGAGCTCCTGATGAAAGCACCCAGTGAGCTGCTGGGGCCGCTGTTCTGCTGTGCTCTGCAAGCAGTAAACCACAAATTCAGAAGTGCTCCATTCTTCCTGTGACATTTATGACCAGATTTTCCAGCTTAGCTCACTGCCTCGTGGCCAATGTCTCGAGGAAAATCTACCCTTGAAAGTCATTCCTCTTGCATGACTTTCACTGGAGTCCATATGTTAGTGATCTCTGAAGGTCCCAAGCCAGCCCAAAGGATGGATCAGGCTGAGGGATGAAGACAAAAGCTTGACTGGGAGAATTTTGGCTTATTTCATTTCCTAAATGATAGCTGAGGTCTTTGGAAAAATCTCACCTTCACTTTCCATTCTCCATCACACTGATGGAGAATTGTCCTTTCCTCTACTTCTTGTACATCCTATTTGCTTAGAGTATGAACCCCTAAAGGCAGGGATGGTCTTTTGTGAAGCATAGTGGAACCTTGATCCTGGTAAAATCCTTCAATAACACAGACAGGGCAGAATCACCTCAGTTCCCATAAATGTGTATAGTGCATATGTATTGACTTTTTTCCCCTCTTAGTGCATTTTCCCCTTTTTTTTTCTCTTTTTTCCTCTGATCTTTTTGATGGATGCAGGAGACACAGATTTATCAGGTCAGAGGCCTAACAGAGAAAGAGCAATTTAACTATGCAACAGTAAAAAGAAATCTCAGCAAAATATCAATCTGCAAAGGGAAAAAAATTCAAAAGATAAATAAGAAGCTGAAGAAAGACCAAATTTGAAAAGAAACTCCCTTCTAAAGGAGAGAGAAGATGAAAGGCAAAGGATCTTTAACATCAAAAAGAACTACTCAAACAGAAGTCCAACATGATTTTGTTATAAAGTAGTAAAGAGAAGAAACAATTAAATAGACTTGATACAAAAGATGGAGAGAAAGCTGGAGGGAATTATAAATCAACAGAAAATAAAGATAGGAAAAAGAAATGTAAAGTGAGTAGCAACTAATTTTGTGGGCTCAGAATCCCACAGAGCAGAATATTATTTTCAAGAGAGAGATCTCTTCTTCATTGAAGCTTGATAGAAATATCTGGTATGAAAGTTCCAGCTGTTTTCTTTCATATCTGCTCCTTTTAACTTTCAGCTCTCTCTCCCAACAATGTTTTGTCCCTACATTCCTTCCTTATAATCTTCTCTTATTTATAGGGCAAGATTTTAGAGTGAGTATCCATCACCACTGCCACTTATCAAACCCTGTATGTTGGACTTGGAAGAGTTTTTTTGTAATTCCAGGTAGGCTCACATGTTCCTGAACTTATTATTGAACTGATAAAACAACCTCTTGCTCCATTTCTTACCAAAGGAAATCTGGGCAGCAACATCTGTGCAGGAAATGCATTTTCATGGCAGAGTTCATTTCAGTGGTGCCCCTACATGAGCAGGTGCTTGGCAATACTCTAAAATCCATTTAAAAATGCCATCTTGAAAAAGCAGCTGAAGCAAAGTTGGGCATGCACTCCTGGAAGTATAAGCCAGAGGCAGCTGAGTAGATTTACTCTGAATTTGAAATGAGAATCATACCCAGTGACCTTCCCAACTAAACCTGTGTGTGGCAGAATTCACAAACCTAGATGTAAAATAAAAGCATTGCATTCACCCTCCCCTACACACAAGAACACAGGAATTTTGTATACATATAATTCCAAGCAATCTTCAAGGCAATTTTCTATCTCTGCCAGCATTTGCAGTACAAGTAAATCTCCCAGCAGTGGGTAAATCATAATCCTTACCTTGCTTTGGAAAAAAAATTTTAAAATTTCCTTTTTTTTTTTTTTTTTTGTAAAGTGTTTGCTAAAGACCTTGACTTATTCTTATGTAGACATGGAAAATGACAACCTGCCTATAACCTTTGAAGAGCAGAAAATACATATTAAAGAATGTATGATTGGTCCTAGTTAGGATAAAATATTAAAAATGTGAGTAGGGCTGTGTGGATATTGCAAGCCTGCTGCTATCTAATTAAAGTACATTGGCTCCCAGCAAAGTTATAATACATGTTTCTTCTTCATGTTCCCAAACTCTCTGCTTCTCACCTCCAAAGCACCTCTGAAAATGTAGCATCTTCTGTTGTTTTGGATTTATTTTTCTTTAAAGACTAAGTCCTTTCTCTTTAGTAGCAGCAAGAGTATGGTTGAGGTCAGCCCTCCTGGGAATTCAAAATACAACTGAGTGTCTTGTTCTTTATGGGGGTTTTTTTCTGCTTTAATGTAAAGTCAATGAAAGTAAGTGTTGAAATGTAGAAGAAAAATGGAGTAGTTTGTAGAATTGGTGCCTTTCTAAGTATCCCACTTACTGAAAGCAAAACCACTGGATACTTGCAAAGGATGTCATGGGAACTGTGTCTGAAAAGAGTGTGAAAAGAGAAGGGTTCCAAGCACTTCAAATCAAAGCTCATACTTTTAATATTGACAATAACTGGTGTTTAATAGTCATGAGCCAGACTCAGAGATACAGGAAACTCAGAAATAAACTGAAAAATAATTTCTTAAAATTAAAGACTTACTTTATTGCCCTGCAATTGCATTAGGGTTACATTTGCAAGTTCTTTCTAGTCACAATATTTTCTCACTTCCTCAATGCCACACATAACACGCCTTGATTTCACCTCCCTATTCTCAGAAGTGTCAGCACCTCAGCAGTGTGATCCTACATAGGGCACAGTAGGACCCAGGTTGAGAAATGCTTTATCAATGTAAAATCATAATTACTGTAGTCAAAGGTTCCTGCACATCTGTCAGAGCAAATCTTGCATCACAGTTTTTTTCAGGTCATTTTCCTTTCATCAGCTCACATGAGCACTGCACACAAGACTGCCTTCTCCTTCACAAGGTATGGCAGGGAATGTCTCAGGCCTTGCCAGATGGCCACTACTACAGATCTGGGAATACTTAGATGACAGATTCTCAGTTAAATCCATTCTTCTATAGGGTCTTTACAAGCACCCCAGTCAGAGAATTCCTTTCTCCTGCTTTTAATAGTGGCATTTAATTATTTTAAGACAAGAGACAAGACTCTAGCTTCGTTACAGAGTCTGAGGGTATGTAATAATAAATCACAAGCATATTTTGATTTGCAACTTCTATAGAAAGATGCAAAAAATTTCAGACATCTCATTTTTGAAGCAATGCTCATGAAAGTGTTAACTCAAAAAAGGCAGCCTTAAAAAAAGAAACTGCTGGGAATTTGCTTGTGATGAATGTAGGGCAGGATCAGCCATTGAGATTTTACAGTATTTCTTGCATAATCTATTAAATGTGGTTGTCATGTCCCATCTGACATGATCTCATTTCTTACTTTGACTTTGTTGGCGATAGTCAGGGCTTCTCACATAATTGAAGACAGTCTCAGCCCCTGGCACTGCCTGTACCTTTTAGGAAAGCATCTGGCATTTTGATTGAAGACCCTACTGGAATCCCAGTCTACTCCCACCAGTGAAGGATTTTGCCATATGAGTGAGCAAGAATGCGCTGTTAAAAAACTCAGATTATTCTTTTTTTTTTTTGAAAGAAATAAAACACACATGATCAGACCCTAGACCTTACACAGACTGTGCCAAACATTTTTGCAATTACAGGTGAGGAAAACACAAAAATCTGGTGTTCATTTTTTGTTTCTTATGATGAGGGACTCTCTGATTCCCATGGTGACAAGTAAGAGTTCAGCTCACTTGTTATCCATACTAGTCTTGGGACACTTTACAGCAAAATGTGTGACTTTTCTCATTAGCATCCCAGTCATAAGAGTCATCTTTATCATTCTGATGGGGATATTTGAATAAGTGTCTTCTCTGGAGGGATATGACAAACTTCATCCCTTATATATACAACATTCATTAGATATTTTTTTCATTCAGTATTACATTTACCTTCTGTCATAGACCAGAAGTTCTTAATTCTTTGTTTCCTCCAGCACTTTATCTTCTTACAGACTGGAGGGGAGTACATGCCTTTCTGATCCAGGACAAGCTGGTCTGTCTAGTGAAGTGTATAAAATCTGGCTAAATCAGAACTCAGCTGAAAAGTAGGACTTCCTATAGCTTTTGCAATACTGCACTAATTTTATATCGTTGGGAAAACCTCAGACTTCATTTTGTTTTGATGCTGCATTGTTTTGTATAGTATGAACCAGACAACGCTCTTGGCTACCTTTGCTCAGATGCCTGCTCACCATGTTAAGAGTCTCCTTTCTCCCCCTAGTAGGTGCCAAAATAACTATACATATTCTACTAGAACTGTAAATTTTTGAGGACATGAACTACTCCAATTGACCCATTTTTGGCAGAAATCCTTCCTTCTCTTGACTGTAAGTGATTAAACTCTTAATGTGGGCACTTGTTCACCATCAAATGATCTGAGCTGTGGCTGTTAGGGAACCCTCTGCCTACTTTGGGCTTTTCTATTTATTTACTTGAAGTGTGATACAGGTGACCAAAAATTAGAGCTCAAGTTCCCATGAGTAGAGACCACAGTAGTGGTAGGTCAGAATTCCAACCTGCTGTGTAAAACTGAGTTACTAATGGTGAAACCCATCCAAAGCAGATTCAAGGACATAGCAGAGAGTATAGAAAGTACCTGAGCTCAATGCCTGGTCCTGCTTTGTTCCAAGACATTGTTCCACCCTAAAGAGTAGATTTCTAACATAAAAGTTTATATAGGAATTTAGAAATTAAATACTTCTAAAATACTTAGAATTTGAATAAACACTGTTCTGGGTCTTGATGCCTTAAGGGGTATGCTTAATATTTTAGAGAATTCACTTTAGCTAGGTAGCTGGATAACTTGGAATATTAAGGGCCAGAAGAGCTGGTGTTTCTGTGTGTTTGCATTCTTGTGTGTAGATAAGTGGGGTACAAGACAAAACAGAGTTAACATAGTAGTAAAATGGATAGTATGGGGGAAAAGCACTCTGAATATTATAAAAATGGACAGATAATTATGTTTTTTCTCTTTGGATCACTGGGCATTGACCAGTAAAGCTGCTTCTCCCCTTCATTCCCTGTTTCTTAATTTTGTATCTGTCACTCTTAAGGCAACAGTCCAAGTGCCAGGCTTTTTGTAGAGGGTGATTGCAGAGATAGCTTCTGTAAGAAGCTGCCAGAAGCTTCCCCCATGTCCACAGAGCCAATTCCAGGCAGCTCCAGGCTGGGGCCCACCCTGGCCAAGGCTGAGGCCACCAGTGATGGTGGAAGCACCACAGGGATAATGTGTGTAAGGGGGGAAAAAAACCCCTCCAGTGGACCATCAGCTGAAAAGATTAATGAAAATATGTGAGATTAAGAAACCTCCAGAGCCTGACAGCAGTGCAGGAGGAGGTGCAGGAGGAGGTCCTGGTGCAGAGCTGAGGTTCCCCTGCAGCCTCTGCTGAGGCAGCTGTGCCCCTGCACCCAGGGAGGGCCAGGGGGGAGCAGAGACCGACTTGCAGCCCCTGGAGGAGCCCACATTGGAGCAGGTGGATACCCTGTGAAGAGCTTGCACTGGAACAGGATCCTGACAGAACCTGTGGCTCGGAGCAGGGGCAGGGAGCTGATGGTGCAGGTCTGCTGCTCACGCTGTGCTATGGGGCCATCACTGCTGCTGCTGCGAGTGCCCCTCGTGCTGCTCTGCTCCGCAGGTGTAACAAGAAGCTTAAACTATAACTTCACTTGGCCAGTCAATGCTTGAGAAAGCACAAGTAGAGAAAGTTACATTGCCACGTCCTTTTGAACTCTCAGAGAATGAAGGCCCGTTAGATATTGAGTGAGTGATGATACCAGCAGATAATCAAAAGAGGGAACAAATAATAATTATATATGCTGTAGACAGGAATTTTGATCATTATTAAGCTCTTCTGACAGAGCAGATGCAGTTTACCAATCTTGATCCCAAATCTGGTGATGGTTCATTGGATATCCTGAATTTGAAGGCAGCAGATACTGGCACATACCAGTGCAAAGTGATCAGGCAAATGGCTTCAGAACAAGAGGACAGTCTCAAGCTCCATCAGGGGAGGTTTAGACTTGATATTAGGAAGAAATTCTTCCCAGAAAGGGTGATCTGTCATTGGAATGGGCTGCCCAGGGAGGTGGTGGAGTCACCGGCCTCGGAGGTGTTCAAGAGAAGGCTGGATGAGGCACTCGGTGCCATGGCTTAGTTGATGGGCTGCTGTTAGATTATAGGTTGAACTTGATGATCTCCAAGGTCTCTTGCAACCTTGTTGATACTGTGATACTGTGGAGAGAGAAGCACACACCGGAGCAGGTTCGCTGGCAGGATTTGTGACTCCAGTGGATCCTGAAGGATGCATCCCATGGAAGTGACTCACACTGGAACAGTTCCTGAAGGATTGCAGCCTGTGTGAAAGGCCCACACTGGAGAAGTTCACGTAGGACTGTCTCCCACACAAGGGACTGCAGGGCTGGAGCAGAGAAAGAGTATGAGGAGTCCTCCACCTAAAGAGGGACAAGGAGCAGAGGCAACCTGTGATGAACTGAGCACAGTCCCCATTCCCTGTGCTGATGGGGGAGGAGAAAGAGAATCTGGGAGTGAAGATGAGTGAAGGAAGAAGGGAGGGCTAGAAGGAAGGTGTTTTAAGATTTGGTTTTATTTCTCATTACTATATTCTGATTTAATGTGCAATTAATTAAACCAGTTTCCCCAGTTGCCATGATAGTAACTGGGGATGGATCTCTCCCTGCCCTTACCTTGACCCTTTTGTTGGATTTTCTTTCCCCTGCTCAGCTGAGGAAGGGAGAGACAGAGCAGCTTTGATGGGCACCTGGTGTCCATCCAGGGTCAGCCTGGTCACAGACAAAAAAATACTGGAATGAGATACCAAAGCTGCAAAGGAGGCATCCAAAGCACACTAGAGCCCAAGGTAGGAAGAGAGCAGGGGTTACTATTGTTAATTATCTTCTTTCAGCATGTAGTAAGAAAGCTCAGACTACAGATTTACTTGTGCCACTTATCTGCTCGCCACAGTCTCAGAAAAGCCTGTGCTCCTTTACCATCTTTTGTGTGTCCATCTAGTTAACACTAGAATTTTTTAAAGTTTCCTTTAAAATTTGTGGTTTTATTTATGAATGTGACAAACCACTGTCCCTGTAGAACGAGCCTTTTTCCAAGGCCAGCATTACCAAGGTGGAAGAGGTTACAGCTCAAGCACATGTTCATGATTAAAAAAAAAAAAGCTGAACTTGCTAAACCACGTGGGAGAAATAGGCTTTAATAAGGGCATGGACTCAAGTCTGCCAATTCCCTGCTTGATTTTCTCTCAATGTCAGCAAAGCACATTTGTGTTGAACTTTTTCAATTGCCTTGAGTTCAGCACAGGATTAGCTTTGCACTAATCCTCAAAATTGGAAGTGACCTTAACATTTGCTTCTAGGTGAGCTCAGACACAAATACAGAAATCATTTCAATGTCATAAAATTACCTCCACTCCCCTGTTTGTCTGTGAGTATACATATAAGTAAATAAAGTCCTTATGCTTCGTCCTTCTAAAGAGACTGTGGAAGGCTTTTTTTCAGTGCTAGGCTGACACATTGAGTATTTATTTTTCTATACAGGCAATCAAGTTTTGCCTGCTTTTAAATCCCTTTCCTCCTTTTCAGCTTCCTCTGCCTCACTCCACATTGTCTCCAACTCTGCAACACATTCCTGTCTTCTGCATTCAATTATATAGACAGTGAATATTGCAGCAGGAGAATATAAAATATATGAAGACTAAAAGAATTTACTAAGGATTTCCATGGTTTCAAACCAACCAGCCAGCTAGTTGCTGTATATTATCACAACTATGCTTTGACCTTGTATTAGCCAACAAACTGATTCCCAAAAGTAGGGAATCTATTAACTTTTATAAAGGCTTCTCTGCATTATGACACTTACCCTGACCCTTTCAGATCTAGTACCACCAGGCTTGCTTTAATGCTCTGCAAAAATTCTAGGATCTCTCTGCACAGGATCACATTATAAATCCAACACCTTTTTTGTTAGCTACTCCTAGTGTCAATATGCCATTGAATAGTTCCAAAAGTGGAAGAAATATCTATGATCAGTCAAAACCTGAGAACCAGTCTCAAATTCCACTGTGCATATAAGAATATGCCTAATTTCTACTTCTGCCACAAAGCATTTAATCATATGCTTAACTCAGAGTCCTATCAAAGGCAGTTAAGTGCAGACTTGGATACTCAACTGAAAGCTCATGACCTTCAGAAAAGAAACTTCAGTTTTTATTCAATTTTTCGCTCTTTTTTGGATTGAGAAGAAGTTTATGATTCACAAGTGAATGTCAACCTTTATAAATTAACTACTGGTGAATAAAGAAGATTCAGGCTGTTAAGTGAACATTCATCGAATCAGGATCTCCATCCTATTTTTTTTTAAAAATTTGTTTGAGTAGTTCAAGCCTGTAATAGAACACTTACTATAGTTCCTTTTTTTGAGGTATCTAAGCTGTTTTCTCTTGAAATTCTTGAGCAAAGTTTCCTTTCAGTAGGGGTAACTACTGTCTCTCTTAGCCTAAAACAAAACAGCCAAATACTTTGGAGGGTTAAAGGTCTGTTTCTTGAAAAACCACCAACACAGTGTCCTGATTCACTCGGGGATGAATATTGAACATTGTTAGGAATGAAGTGAACATTAAAACATAATAAGAGAAATTCAGAGAGGGAGAACAGCACAGTGCAGAAGAGACAGTGGCCTCTGCTTGAGACTCAGTTGTGACAACAGATTTGCCCTGCAGGTCCCAGTTTGACTCCCAGCTGGAGTCTTCCTATTTTTTCACCCAGTAAGGGAGAGTAATCATGTATTAAAACCGAGTTCCTAACCATGACATCTTGGCCATATAGAGTGTGAGGAGAACGTTTGATATTTCTGTATGCAGCTTATCTACAGACCTGATACAGACCAGGCAAGTGCTTGTTCAACATTTTTAAGAAAACTCAAATATCAACAAATGCTGGATGCAAATATTTGATGGACAGAGAAGTTGATTCAGTTGCAAGATGGTTAGACAAAACAGTCCTTGTGAGCTTGTACTGAAATATGTAAAATATTTTATGACCTTCACTGCTAATTGAAATAATTTATATAATATCAGTTTAGTCAGAGAAACCACTAAGTCAGTTACAAGCAACAACCTACAAGGAAAATGCTGGAACCAGTGGGAAAGCTAAATATATTTATATGGGATTATATGCAATGAAATAATATTTAGAACATGTTATAGCAAAATAACTAGCAATTAAAATACAGTTTAATTAAAAATAAAATATTGCCACAGTTGTTTCTTATGGTGAAAAAACTAAAACCCACTGACAGTCCAAAGGGAATTGCAAGAAAATAGAGTGTTAGGAATGAGCTGGATTCACCCCTGGTTACATATTGAGGTTAATGGCTTTCCAAGGAAAGTTTCTTACATGGAGTTGTGTGAGCTTGATCCTACTGAATTAACATCTTTGTGTGTTCAGAGAAGGGCAATGGAGCTGGAGAAAGGTCTGGAACACAAGTTTGATGAGGAGAAGCTGAGGGAGCCTTGGAAATGTGGCAGTTGGGGACACAGGTTAGTGGTGGCCTTGGCAGTGCTGGGGAATAGTTGGGCCTGATCATCCTAAAGGTTTTTTTTCAATCTAAATGATTCTAATTCCTTTTTATTTGTCTTAGTACCATCCAGCTTCAGTACCAAGAGAGGGTTCTCCTGTGTTAGATACTATAAAAACGCACACTAAAAATTAAGAACTTCCCTATGTAAAAAGATATGAAAGGCAAATAAATATAATTACCCTGGGAACTAGAGAAAAAGAAAGGGATAGAACTGTTCAGTATGACAGGACACAGCCTCAAGAGGCCTTCTGAAATTTCAGAGAACAGAAACACATCCAAGAACACATTAACATTTATCCTGACAGCCTCCTGTCTTCCTGTCTGTCTAAAGGGCAGAAAAACATAACCTGTGGAGCGTCCTTATATCTTGTTACCAGCTGCTCATGGAGCTCAGGTCATGAGCTTAAACCAGATGCTGGGCATGCCTAAACACACCCAAGACAGCTAAAGCTAGGGAGGGTGTATACCAAGTGACAGACATTTGAATGAGAGTTTTGTCTCAAAATCAAGTAGAAAAGGCTGGGGGTTTTTTGCTGTTTTTTTTTTTTTTATTTTATTTTTTATTTTAAGGTGTGTTAAGATAACTCTTCCCTGCCCTCAACCATGATTTCTTGCCTGAAGAATGACACAAGCAGAAAATGCTGTCTGAATTCATGGATGAGCACAAGAATAGCTAAAGAGAATGAAGATAGCCCAAAGGGATCACAGGGAAGGAGTATAAACTCAGTTCTGACCCTGCTGAGCTTGACTTGGTACATAATCACACACAAGATGATGTTAGTTTGCCTGGAGGGAGACTGGAGTAGAGAGATCAATCTTTGAGCTTCCTACTTAGAAAGGATGAACATTTTTCCTGAGATTTACCTACAGGTGAGTGCTAGATCAAGAAGGATGAAGGAAAATGGCCTTATGAAATCCAGGAAATATTTACCAGATGGGAGGAGAAGGCACAGTGAAAACTGGAATAAGAACTTACTCTCTAATTCTGGGCGTGCTTGATTTTGTACAGGGGTTCAGAGGTGCTGTAATGCAACTTTCCAGCACACAGGTATTAGAAAGTATTCCTGGAAATTCAGATTGCCTGCAAAGATTATTCTCCTTCTTGCTCACTCAGAGTAGAAGATGATACTTCAATTCAGAACTGATTCATTTCTTGAGGAAAGTGTTTGCTTGTTTTTTTAGACATTGTCTCACTTCTGCAAAATCAAGAGGGGAGAAGGAAGTTTCTGCAGACCTGAACTGCCTTTATGATGTCATCTAAGTGGGTCTTAAAATGAAAAGCCTACTGAGGTGGCTTTGGAGAACCCTGGAAGGAAACTGTGGAGAACAAAGTGGAAGGAAAATTCCCAAACCTTTTCCACTTAACATCCTGTGTTCCCAGACTACACCTAGGCACCCACTAGTTGACTAAAAGATACCAAGGAGCATGTCAGTAATTAAAGAGCTTGGGCAGTCATGGATTAGTACATTAACCAAACGCCCTGGTGTATTTGATGCCATGGAGCTCAAGAAACTGGAGCAGCACTACCTGGGTATGTTTGCTCTGCTGCCTTAGGGCTCCTATGCAGTCTCAACAACATACTGGGGTCTGTTTGGCTAGAGATAGGACCCAGATATGCTTGTTCTCCTGAGCTTTATGCAGTGCCACATCCTTGATTCATTGGTCTGCTTATAGCATTTTTTTCCTGAGGAACAGGAAGAGCAGCACCTCTCATGTAAGAAAATTGAAAGATGAAAAAAAAAACAAATCAAAACTTTTGGAAATCAAGTTTTTCAGTGAGAGTGACATACTTATTCTGATCCATCTTACCCACTTAATGATATTTAGCTAAGAAGACTATACTAAGGCTTAAGTGATCTTGAGATTCCTCTGTAGTTAAAGGAAGAAAGCAAGAGAAATTAATTGTTTAAGAACTTTAAATTCATCCTTCAACAAGTATTCTTTTCAACAAGTATTTTGCATACTTCTTAGGTATTTAATCAAACTGTAACATAATATAAATTATATTTTAGCCTACTCACCCAATTATTAATATTTTCTAGTTATTAATCAACACCAGTTACAAAACATTGATTGTCAAATGACTCTAATGTTGGTGTAAAAGTTACAAACACATGAAGCAAAAGTTAATGGATTTTGGGAGCAGAAAATATAAATTGGTTTTGATATTCACAATCACTCAACTTAAAAATAGGCACAGGAAAGAGAATTTTTGTTATATAGAAGGTGTTGGGTAAATGCTGGGAAAGTAAGTAAATATCTTATGCAGAGAGATTAAAAGGTGTTCATTTAGCTGTGGGTCATAGGGCAGGATAAAAAAATAAAGGCAATAACAGCACTACTAATGCACTTGCAATAAAGGCTGAATCAATATTAGCAGAGGTTGTTTGCAGAGAAGTAGAATTGTATTATTGTAGAAAACATGGAGGGGGGAGGAGGGGGGGGTGTGAGAAATCACAAAAAACCCGGAGGAATACAAACGAATAAGAAAAATGGATTACCTGGTAAGGTGGTCAAAGTGCTGCTTTTTCTTGGAAGAACCAGTGCTGCTGTAGGTGGGAGGAAGCAATTTGTATTATATTGCCCAGAAGCAAAAGCATATTCTCCACTCAGCATCAAGACTTGTCTCTCCTAATCATCATAAAGGATTGGATCCATCCAGGCTTACTGCAGTATTATCCCAGCTTTCACTACAGGAGCTGTAAGACCTCCTGTTTTTTACAGTCTACAAACACACAACCCCACCACAAGCTCAGCACAGCTCCTACCTCATCACCACCTCTTTATATGTTTGCCCCAGACCTTGTCCTTGCACCCTGATCAGGAAGCACAGGTGCTGGCACCACTTGTGTCCATCCCATGTAATAGAAGGGCTGGGAATCAGTGGCAGTTACAGCTTGTTACTCCTGATGAGCTGAGCAGTGTTAATCAACCACTTACTGATCAATGTCTTGAGGTGTTTACTCACTGAGACCTCCAGAGTGGTCAGGGTTGGGAGCAGATCACTGAGTCAGGGTTAGTAGCAGATCACTGCTTGTCTTCTGGGAAGATGTCACTTTGTAGTTCCCGTAAAAGCCTCCCAATGAGATCCTTCAAATTATTTATTGTGGGTTTATTTTTTATTATTCCTAGTCTATGTATAAAAACCTAGAAATGTTTATTCTACGGGTTTATCCACAAATGCATGCACACCCCCCTCCATATGGAGAAGAGAGGCCACAAGCACTTTAAGTTACTCTAAATTGGGTTTGCTGTCATACTGCCCTCAATCCCATTCTTTTCCATATGGTCTCATTCCCTGGCTTGCTTTATCAATACAGGATAATCACAGAATCTTAGAGTAGAATATTCTGAGTTGAAAGGGACCCACAAGGACCATCGAGTCCAACTCCTGGCCCTGCACAGGACACCCCAAGAATCTACCATGTGCCTGAGAGCATTGTCCAAGCGGTCCTTGATCTCTGTCAGGCTTGGTGTTGTGACCACTGCCCTGAGAAGCCTGTTCACTGCCCAACCACCCTCTGGGGGAAGAACCACATCCTAATATCTAATCTAAATCTAATCTAATATCTAAACCTCCCCTTCATGTCATTCCCTTGGGTCCTGTCACTGGTCACAGGGAGTAGAGAGATCTGTGCTGCCTCTCCACTGCCGTAAGGAAGCTGCAGAGCTTCCAATGAAGTCTCCCCTCAGTCTCTCCTTCACCAGGCTGAACAAAACAAGTAACCTCAGTCCTTCCTCATAAGGCTTCCCCTCCAGAACCTTCACCATCCTCGTGGCCCTCCTTTGGATGTTATCTGATAGTTTTATATCTTTAATCCTTATATCCTAGTGACACAGCTCAGCAAAAGGAGCTGGCCAAAAACTAGCCTGACTGGTTCTTAACTGCAGCAGCCCTCTGAACTATCTCAGCACATGATATTGCATAAAATAGCAATGTTTATCACAAATCTGTTAGTGCCAGTTTGGAGATGGAGATAGGAACGTGATGCTGGGAGTAAAGGAGAGAGAGCAACTGCATTAGCTCTGGTTTAGATGAGCTAAAGCACTGTGGAACTGCACTCTTAGAGTGCATTTAGGGTGGTACAGTGATTTACGGGCATCCTGACGCACATGCACAGTCAAGAGACTGTGGGGTAATAAATGTTGCAGAAAATCTTAGACAGAAAAAGCACTGTTAATAAAGTCTTTAGGGAATGACTGTACCTTGTCTGTCTGTAAAGTTTCCAGCACAAAAGAGCAGTCAAAAAAATAAAACAATAAAATTAGGAGGTCTCTAGAATGGAGGAGGTTGGTGAGGGCAACGTTCCCAGCCTCAGAAAGTTCACAGCCTCGGAATGTGGAAATGAGGTGTGAGCTCTGCCATCAATTTGAAGTGTAGCACAGTTGATGGAATACAGTGAACGTGCTCACGTTAAGGCAGCAGAGGCAGAACCAGATGATTCACAGCCACATGGTTTCCATCCTATTAAATGGAAATGAAGCGTTGGCAGCTGAGGCACCAGCTCAGGGGAGGATTGAGGCTGTGGCTGTGAAACGGTAAAGGGTGAGTGATTTTCCAATTATTCAAACAACTCTGAGTGAGAAGGGCTGCCCTCCCGCTCCCAGAAGCCAGCCACGCTGTGCCACAATCACATTTCCAGAGCAGTTATTTATAAACCTTTATAAGCTCCCCCAGTTCTGTGAACTGTAGGTTTATGGGATATATAGACTTATCTGGATCCAAAACAACCTTTCCCCTCTTCAGAAAAAAAAGCTTGAGCATATTGGAGACCCACACTGGGGGTGTTCTGATTGAGGTCGAGTCTTCCAGAATCAGTGATAAGTTCATCAAAATCAAAGAAAATGGTTCTATAGTCTTCAATCATCTTTGGATTGAGTTCTTAGTGAAACCATCTGTTGCAATGCAACTTCACAATAGGAAACAACTTCAGAAAAAGTTTGAGATCATTCTTCCTCTTTGCCTTTTGTTTTTCATGCTTCACCATCTGCCCACCCTGTCTCAGGTGAGTAATAAGAAGTCCTTAGATGCCACAGGAAGAGGTGACAGGTAAGGTGCAGCCTGGAAGTTTTGTATAATACTCCATCTTCTGGCATTTGGAACCTCTATGGAAAGGTCTGCATTAAATGCTGGGAGGATCCTGTGGGTTTGGGAATACAGGCCAGAGCTAAAGCTCTCATAGCTGGCTGAAGATGACCAAACAACAGAGTCTGCAGCTGCTGTTGATGGTCTTAACCCATATTACAAACTCTATGTGTAATCCCATGAGCACCAAGGCTGCCATGTTTGGAGGGGTATGTGAGCCACTCCTCATGGCACCTATTATTGGAGGAAGGATTCTCCCATAATTGGGACACTCAATTCTTTAGCAGAGGATGCTGACATCAAATAGTCAGTCTTTACAGGGGTCCAGGACTCTAGAAGGAATCTGCTTTGCTCCCATAACTCCAACAGAGACAAAAATTCCTTTCTTACTCAAGTGACATTCCTGGAGTTGTTATTGATGCTCCTTCCTGATATGAAAGTCAAATTTCACGGAATGTGGTGTTTACCAAAGCAGAAAAGACCTTGGATAATTGTATCAGATCTAAGCCCTTTGAGGTACCCAATGGTGGGATGAAGTAAAGAAAGCAAACATCCCACCTTACCTCAAGGCAAGTTGGAGAGGGATGAGCTGAAGTGACAGAGCTGAGATGATAATTTCTTAGCGGAGGTAAATGCAGGTATTGCAAAGCTACCTTCTAAATTTCAGCACCTTGACAGGTACAGAGCAGTGCTGAGTCAGTTTTCTAGCAATTTGGTTGTCTCTTCCTTAGGAATTTTCTGTCAAAGCAAATGTACCTTCAATCAAAAAAAAACCAAAAAAAACCACGGAAATAGGAGAGTTAAACAAAATCAAATGAGATAAAAAATACATGGAAACAAAACACCTCTCACAAAGCCTGACCCTCCTCAACTCAAGAGTATAAGCAGGAGAAATACTTTGATTTCCATTTCACAGCTCATTCTACCCTTCTGTCTAGGAGTGGCAAATGTAATTGCTGAAGACTTATTGCTGCTCTTTCCCTCTATGTCTGTTCTTCCATTTTTGCTGATTGCATAACATATCAGATTTATTTCTTTTCTGAATGGAAATGTTTCTATTTATCTAGCTGAAGCCTTGACTCCAAGCCAGCAGAAGTCATTAAACGGGTGAAAAGATTTTCAGCCTTTTTTTTTTAATCCATCTTCACAGACCATGTGGGACTACTCTGCCAGGCCATCAGACAGCCTGTCATCTATACAGGTATGCATAGCTACAGAAATATATATACTGAAATGGTATTATTGTAGCTTTTTGTATAACCCATATTATCTGCAGTCAGTGACAACGAAAATATCCCAACTATTTGAAATCAGTGTCTAAGGATGGGATCAATCATATTTTCAGAGATGCCAAAAGCCTTTTCCATGGACTACTGAGAGAAGCCAGGCAATGACCTTAGCTGAGGCACTGAGATCTTAGATGCATCTACATAAATGAGCAGTCTTTTGTGTAAATTCTCAAGACTTTCTGCTGCTTTCACTACTCAAAAAAGAGCTTTCCCTTCCTCTGATATTCTCTGTAGGACAGTCTGTGAATCAAACCCCATACTGCTTCACAGACAAAAAGTGATAATGTGATTTTTTTTCTGCATTCCTGCAGCAGGAGGGACTGTAAATGTTGTCCTGTTTGCCTTTTTCCTTTGAAGCTGCAGTAGGTAAGGCAGTAAGGTCTTAGCAGAGAGGAAATGAAGTTCAAGAAGTCTGAGTAGAATGTGTTTGTCCAGTCATGACATGGGGTAGTGATGCAAAGTCAGACTCTCCCCTGTGGTGGAGATAAAAACCTGCCAAGTCATGGTATAGATATATATCCCTGTTGCCAGGGACATAATTTTCAAGTATTGTGTCTAGGTCATTCTTAAATCACACTGCCTTTTGAAATGATTAAGGCATATATTATGAACTCAGAGAATCATGGATATTCTTACTGACAGTAAAAATACTACCTTTTTTTTTTTTTTGCTGCATTAGTAGTCAAAAAAATAAGTTAGGATTGTGATAAGAAAATGTGATTTGCGAGTTGGATTTCACTTCTGGATCTTTTACCTTTACCTGGAGTAGTGCCTAAAGTGGCAGTAGAGTTGTAGTATTTCCATAGTTCCCTTCAACATGGCTAAAACTCAGACAAAGCGTTGCAAGCACTTTGCAAAAAAAGAACTGATTTGGTTTTCCACTTATGGGAATAAGAATCTTATCAACTGCCTTAGATGGTTGTGAGAAAGCCCTTGAGCACCTAATTTCAGATGCAGTCAGATTCTTTCCAGGATGCTGAGGGAAGAAGGGAAAATTTTTGCAGCCCACTTGCTCAGAAAAGTGGATGAAAGATTCTTAATGTGTTTTTACACTATACACAAACTCGGCTCCAATCTGCACAAGTCACATCTAAACCCCTCTGTCCCACCAGTACATTTCTGTTTTCTCTTTACGATGATCCTCTGCTGGGTCTGCCAACCTGCTCTCCACTGCTGTGTAACAATGCAAAGAATGCTGTATTAAATCCCCAAAATTCTCCTTGTTGATTTTTTGCAGTTAACTTGAAAAGCATAACGAAGTTAGCACTCTGTCAACAGGCAGCTCTGAAAATCCAGCTGGGATCTAAAGATAACAGATCAAAAACTGTCACTGAAATCAGGGCACAACACTGCTGGTGAACAAGCTGTCCTAATATTTACACGTTGTTTTAAAAAATAACAAGGCTCTGATTCCCCCACTGATAAAATCCCTTTGCATTGAGGTTGCATTGCAAATATCCTGGATATTAGCCCTGGGTCTGCATCTGGTATAATCCTTCTGCCAGTGGTTGGCTGGCTGGATTGGATGATACATGGCCTTCAACTGCTGGATGTGGCAGCAAGATACATGAAGCCAGGTGAGATAAGAAGGTCAGAGGCAGAGAGCTCACTGAATAAATGGATGGTTCCTTGAGGATCCTTGCTGGCTGGTATAAGTGAGTTGTCCCAAGGGAGAAAGAGCATTTTAAAAAGTCACAAGCATAAGTACCTTCAGAACAAAACGTCACACAAAAAGGCTTTGATATGAAAGAGTTTATATTCCATCACTGGAGTTTGGGATTTTAATTTAATGCTCTGGTCAGGCTAAACAGAGCTGTTGGATGTTTATATGCTTGTAAAGAGTTCCCTTACCTTCCCTCAAATGAAATATCCCAAAGCATTTACTGTGGCTTCTATCTCTTAATTCGAGCTCAGCTAGTGACATTTTAACTACAGCAAATAACAAATGAACAGGTGCTGGCTCCTATGAGTCATTGGTGCATTAGAACCTTGGAAAAGTGGAAGTGCCTTTAATCTATTTGAACTGGGGTGGGAGGGAAGAGAGGCTGAGACTGGATAGTCTAAAGTCCCTTCCAGCCTAAATCATTCTGTGATTCTATGATTCTATGACAAGAAAATGTGCTGCATTGTAACTATCTTGAGAATAATGAAGTAGGGAGAGCTTTTGGACTGGCAAATCTTTAAAAATAAGTGTCTCAGAAGTGCTCTCTTTGCAACAAGGACTGTACTCCAGAGCATTAGCAAGGCCTAAGCAGATGGGAATGTCATTGTAATTTCCTTTTTCTATGGTTTAGTAAAGTCAAGATGTCAAAAGCAGATAGAATGTGGTAAGCTGCTTTCAATTGGATGACCCAAAAGCTCCAAAACATTAAGAAATCAAGATAGCTTGACAAACATATACTGCTTTGTCAAATACAACCATGACTCAGTGAAAAAATTTAATTCACTGCTTAAGTAAAATTGGACATCCTTAGAGGACATTTTGGGACTGCCTTTCAACAATCCATGAAATACATTCAGGAACACAGCTGCAGGGGAGGAATAAAGCATTGGCAATTATTCTAAGGCTTGAAAAAGATACAAACTGGGCAAATTGTATGAATGTAATGGAATAAAAGCCTCCATTTTCATCAAATTATTCACTATGCAGTAGCAAGGTACTTAAAAAAAAAAAAGAAATGTTTTAAAATGAGCGTTAGGTCTGGAATTAGGCAACAGAAGTGAGGTACCTTAGTCTATCTATCTAAACATTGCATGAACTTTGGTTATAACGAGCATATGGAGATCTGTGAAACAGCACTAGAATTTAAGGGTGTTCAACAACTCTGAAAAGTCGATCATTTTAACTGTGTGCTGAGCTTTGTGCCTCGCTTTGTAAAGTTTGGCCTCAGGTCATAACTGCTTATGCAAAATGCAACCCAAGATTAAAAACACCCTAAACAATGGAGTTTAATGACAAAGATAACGAACTACTTGATCTAAACTCTCAGAGGCTCATCATTTTGCAAATGCATTGACTTGGACACTTAACTATGAAATAAGGTGTAATTAGGTTTGCATATTTTAAAATCCTTATCTTAATGAACTGAGGAGTATGACTACAAATGAGGGCCAAAGAAGGCAACAGTTCTTGAGTGATAAGCATCAGTTTTCTCTCCACTTTTTGAGACTAGAAGATGGTGATTAAAGTGGGGGTGAGAGTGAAATGAAAATAGAAAGTAATAAGGGTTGATTAAATAAAACCATTGAAAGCACAGATTGGTCACTATCTGAAACACAGGCTAAAGCACAGGGCAAAGCTGGCTTTGAGAGATAAAACATATGCTAAGATTGAAGTTCAACTTTACCCTTTGCTAATGTTATTTGACATTCAGGATCTGTGCTGCCTCACTCTGCCCTTCCCAGAGGTTGCCCTTTATGTTGTAGAGTGTCAAATCTCTTTGTGTCATCATAAGGATTTTCCCCTGACTGCGACCAACAGAGGGGCTGAGTCTTGCAGTAAAAATGGAATAAAAGGAAATCCAGATAAAGAACAAAAAGAGCCAGGGTAAAGAGTGGGAAGAACAGATGAAACAAAAAAAAGTAGAGAAGGACTGAGGTGAGAAGTGACCTTTTCCACATTCCCAGGGCTACAACACTGCAGGGTAGCAGACAGATCCTCAACTGCTGTCAGGCTGACAAAGACCCAGATTCACCATCTCAGACTTCACAAGGATCCCGAAAGGTAGGATCCCTCTATAGCTGGTGAAAACCATCCCACACCCCGAACAACACAGAGGTACTTAGCAAAGGCACTTATTTTCTTCCAATCTAAACAATCCCACAATTGCAGAATCCAGTAAGATTGTAGATTTCCAGTAAGAGGAGGAAGAACACTCTTCTGCTGCAATGACTACCAGACCCATTCCAACTACCAACTATAAGACAAGGGCAATCTAATACAGAGTGGAATACCTACTCAGCTGGGGCATAGGCACTTTCAGGTGGCTGAGAACAGAAGAGGTTGCTGTGTGCTGGAGATGTCTGTCATGCACTGTGACAGAAGATCCCAGTGTGACTTGCCTTTGGAACGATGGGCCACACAAAGTTGGATGGGATCAGTCCTGTGTTCACTCTATGGGGCTGCACATTATCAGCTCATTGCTGCTTCAGAGGCACCAAAATACAGAAAAAAATCCAGCAAAGCACTGTTTGAAACAATACTTGCTTTAAAAATCAAATAAGATGAATAAAGAATACAGACAAAGAGGATTTTTAGCTTTTAGCTGCTCTCACTCCACAGAAGCTGAAAGAAGACACAGAGATGCTTGGTGGGCAGCAGAGACTGAGCTCCATGTTGCCATCACTACACTAGTACCCAAAGGATGTACCTGTATCCACACAAGGTGCATTTTCACTCCTGGTCACAGTATGGACAGACTTTCCATTGTCACAAAAAACCTACACCTGGAAATGTGCCAGAACCACCTTTTGGTAGAACTTGTCTTCTCCAACATGTTCCCAGATTGAGATACAAGGTGGGAACTGTGCAAAGTCAGTTCCAGGTGACACTTCTATTTTTTGAAAATAATCCATTAAAGGTATGTAAATTGGCCCTATTGCCCCAGATTAGCTGAGATCCTTATGAAAATATCTGATAGTTTTGAGGATAATATCACTGTTAAATCAGAAACAAAGCACAGACCCCGGAAGGATCAGGAGCACCAAGAGAAGAAATCCAGACAAGTCCAAACCTATGGGAGCACAAGTGCCCACCCTGAGTCCCCACCAAATCCCACATCTTTTGGTGAGGGCTTTGATGTGCCACTGATTCCAGTTATGATGTTTTGCAAGAAGGACTCCATGCTCAAAGTGCTGCTGATAAAAAAATTAATACAGAGAAAACTGAGGGAGAAAATAACATTTTGTTTAAGTCTGGATTGTTGCTGGCTGACATCATGGAGCAAGACACACATGTGACAAAAAGGTCCCTCATGTGGGGTAGCATTCTGCACCAAAAAGATAGTTACAAAAAAACTGAGAAAAAGGCAAGCCTATAAGTTTTCTTTCTTTCTTTTTTTTTTTTTTTTGGTCATACACTCAATAATTCCACAAATTGATAATTTTATGTACAGATATTATATCTTTTTGTGCATTCTGCTTGAAGAGTGTGAGGATAGAGAAAACAATTTGAGAAGATAATTTTAGACTTAAAAATCCAGTTCTTTTTGTATAAATTCCCAAGTGGATTCCTCTTTTTTACTGTCAGGTAATGATGACAAATGATACAAGCTTAGTACCAGGGTAAAATGTGGGCAGTTATAAGTCTCTTGAAATTATGGTGAGACTTTTATCAGCCTTGGGTCAGACTTCTTTCAGAGCACTATGCTTAGTAGAATAAAATCATACTGTATGTCTTGAAAGGGTACAGCAGAGTGTAATTAGGCTTATCTCAAATAATAGAGATATGTATAAAAATGTAAAACAAATATATTATGTGGTACTGCATTATTTGATGGCTGAGTGGTTAATTCTATAGGGGGAATACATTTCTGATGCCAGCATGAGAATTATATGGATCTACCCTGCTGAACAGATCACAGATCTGTCAGAGATGGTTTCTTTGACTGCAAAATGGAGTCAAACACCTACCAAGGGATCAGAGTGACATTTCAGCTTTCTTTTTAACCAAAATGATCTATATTTGAGTGTTGCAAATATTACTATCACTATACAGTAGAATAAATGATTAAAACAAAACATATAGTCTTTTAGGAATGACCTCTCAGTCCTAGTCTCCATAAAACCCTAACCCAAGCTATAGCATTCCAGCAAATAAATAAACCCCAAACAACTGATAAAATAAATTCCTCCATAGGAATTTAAGATTCTTTGCTCATTACACAGCACCAGGAAAACCAATATTTTGGAAGGCCACTAATTATATTCAGGGCACAGCACATTCTGAAATTCAGCCTTCTTCAAGGTGTCTCTAACTGAGCACCTAATACCTGAAGCACCTCCAATAATTAATTGCTTTTCCAAAACCTGGACTAGGACACCGATTCCAGTATTTGCTCAAAGTCAGAACAGCAATATTTGGTTCATTAATGAGCCACACTTTTCTGGGATGCATGAAGCAGGTGGAATGCAGACTTTTCAGAGTGCTATTGAAACTTATACCGAGCTTGGAAAGCTTCCAGCAGTGTTTTAGATGCTACCACAGCACAGACAAATCCAGCAGTAACAAAACTTGTTTGCTATTAGATATATTTTCTAAAATAAATGTAGAGGTAAAATTGTCAGTAAATTGGGCCATCTGAGGCTTTTTACTTTCCTCCTGATTTATAACCATAACGCCCCTGCAGATTTTAAGCGAGTATCAAATCCCTGCAGAATCTTTATCCGTCTTAAACCAAATAATTGTCTTCTGCAGTAATACCAATTTTCCTGTGCCTCTAGGCTTGCAGTCTTTGATAGAAAGTTCTTTTGGATGCTGATTTATTTGGTTATATTACAGAGAGATAAATCTGTTTGCAGCCAGTTTCCGGTAGGGAGAAGGAATATAAAACTGCATCACCAGTGTATATTCCAGAAACATTATGAAAACTAGAAACAAATAGTGGGAAATAAGAGAAAAATGGGCTCCTTGAATTTATGGAATTCCCCCAAGTAATTGTATTCTTCACTCAGTGTGGCCAAAGGACTCTATGTGCAAAGGACTATAGAGGACAGTGAAGGTTCAAGGGTAGACCCAGACCACTCAGGGGATCAGATTTGGTTTTGAGCTGTTGTTGCTTTTCAAAAATCTAGCACCTTTCAAGGTGGTTACCTGGACTCTCAATAGCTGATGTAGGAAAATGAGAAACATTGGAGGATTTTCTTCTTGTCATAAGGCAGAGGTTTGTGATAGGTAGATAATTTTCCTTCAGAAAAACAGACACAGTCAATATTGTTCTCATTTCAAGCCGCTTTCTGGGTTTAAACCACAGTAATTTAAATATTCCTTTCCATGAAGAAGGTAGTGGTGGGCAAAAACTCACTTGTAGCTTTGCTGACAGGACACCTGGCTGGAATCAGGAGGACACCAGCTTCCAGGTGCTTCCAGATTTCTCTCTCTCCCCAGGCTTCTCAGGTACCATTGCAGTTTTCAAGGTTGATATAAGAGCAGCACTGTCTTTCTTTTTCTTTTACAATCTCTTGGAGAAATAGCCTGACTGGTAGAGAAATGAGTTTTATTGGTTTCTTTATGTCTTTACGTATGGAGTTAAACTCACCTGCTCTTTGCAAAGATGATCAGTGCAAAACCAGAGTGTTAATTGGTACATCTCTGACTTGTTTGCTCTCTATGACATATCCTGGGCTGATCCCATAGCATGGACAGTTTGCAGGGAGGAATCTGTCCCTCTGCCCTGCTCAGGTGAGACCTCAGCTGCCTCCAGCTCTGGGGTCCCCAGGATAAGCACATGCAGCTGCTGCAGTGAATGCAGAGGAGGCCACAGAGATACCCCAAGGGTTGGAACCCCTCTGCTCTGGAGCCAGGCTGGGAGAGCTGGGGGGATTCACCTGGAGAAGAGAAGGACTCAGGGAGACCTTGGAGCCCCTGGCAGAGCCTGAAGGGGCTCCAGGAGAGCTGGAGAGGGACTGGGGACAAGGGATGGAAGGACAGGGCAAGATAGAGGATGGCTTCCCACTACCAGAGGACGGAGTTACATTATATTTTAGGAAGAAATCCTTCCCTGTGAGGGTGGGGAGGCCCTGGCACAGGTTTCTCAGAGAAGCTGTGGCTGCCCCATCCCTGGAAGTGTCCAAGACCAGGCTAGATAGGGCTTGGAGCAACCTGGGATAGCGGAAGGTGTCCCTGCCCATGCCAGTGGGTTGGAACAATCTTTAATGTCCATTCCAACCTGAATCATTCTATGATCATGGCAATTTTCTATGGCACATTCTATGATACTTTTGCATGACTAAGAAGTTGCTGATTTATATTGCCTTACTCATATTGATTAGTAAAGATGATTTTTAAGCTCAAGTATGTTCTCTCCAATGTGAAAGTTCACATCTCAGAGTTCTTAGTTTCAAAAATTTATCTTCAAGCAACCTAAATCCCCCTGCACAGGGACTAAAACTCCAAATTCCCATGGACTTGCTGACAAAGGGTAAATTAAACCCTTTAAGTTACCTCTGAGAATTCACACCAGGACAGTGACACTGATATCCTTGTTCCTGTTTGAGTGAAAAAGGGATTTGTCTTACCTACAAGAACATACTAAAAAACACCACCCCCACACTCCTCTATATTGATACAGCTAAACTACTATGAGCAGTAAAATATTCGTATCAGCAAGACAATAAAAAAGTCCTTCAAACTAACTGGATGTCTGACTCATAATGCTCCATTTAGGGATTGGCTCCTTAAACCCTTTGGAAAAAAAGATTATATTTTAAAATGTGATTAAAAAAAAAACCTAAAACCAAAACCAAAAAACTATCAAACAAAAAAACCAAGCTCAAACCTCATCTGGTGTTCATGCACATTGTTCTGAGTAAACAAAGGAGATATACACTGGAAACTTTCAGCCTACTGTTGCTTTTACATGCCTTTGGACTTAATTGCAGAGACTTCATTGTTCAATTGCAGAGGTTTTGGAAACAAGTCATTGTTCCTGCAACTCTGCAGGCTGTGGGAAATCATGTTTTTCAAGCTTTACGAGTCTAAAAAAAATCAGAATATAAAAATCTTTATTAACCATAGGTAGCTGCTGCTCCAGTTACCTTACTGAGTTCTCCTCTCTTTTGCTAAGCAACAAGACAATTAACTTGACCTATGCCTTTGTAAATTTAAGTCGAATCTTCAGCAGTTAATTACAGCAAAATGATAGAAACATTATACTTAAGGCTGTGCAGTTTTCATTTCAGTAGGAGTGATAATGTTTTCTGCAAACCTGTATGCACTGAATTACAGCATTAATTTGAAATGGTTATTGTAATCTGGGCAATGATTAAAGTTTCTAGGACAATTTGAAGGTAAAAGAGAAACCTCAGCATTATTAAGGCAGAAAAAATTATTAAATGAATAGTCTAGGTGACAGGCAGTGAGGGAGACAGATTCTGGATCATGTTATGTGCTGACTCACTTCCCTAGAAGGCAGGGGAAATTCTGCCACAGTAACTTCAGTTATAACAATACCCTTTCAGGTACAATACAACCCCAAACTTAAGGTATATTGTTTGAATTTTCCAGCACTTTGAAGTTAAAAATCATGTGTTCCAATAGTTTCTCTCTTTTATGAATAAGTCACAAAGCAGGATCTTTGGGATTTTCCCCTCGCTGCACATCACACAATGCAGCATTTGCTGCTATTCTGATTTTGCAGCATATCTGCCTGAAAAATCCCACATCATTTCTGAACTGAAAACAGAAATTAGGGTTGTTTTTTGTTTTGTTGGTTTGCTTGGTTTGGGGTTTTTTTTTTAAATATCTGTCAACTAAGAATTTGGGTGTATATTCTAAGTCATTTAAAATGAAAATCAATAATTTGAACTGGTGATGTATTATAGAAGTCGCATATTTCATAATCATCTTGCTTTAAGCAAATATTAACAAAAAGTGCCACGTTTCTTCTTGCTAAATACCTGTGAACTGATCTATGCAGCAGTGTGCTGCTGCAGTTACAGACCATCATATCCTGAAAGAATTTCCTGCATTTTTATTGAAATAATCGTGGGGTTGTCACTACTCAGACTGCTAGAAACTCATATTAGTAATAGTTGCCATTGGTCCTTTAGAGATGCAAATTTCGTGCCACTGAAAACTGGGCTTTGAAAGAAGAATGCAGCTACACCTGTGTGACTGTTTCAGCAGAAACCCTCATTTACTCGAGGGTATCAGAGAGAAAAGACTTCAGGGCACTGGAGGGAAATCACTTGCTCACTGCCATAGCACATCTGTATAATATGGGTTTATGTGTATGCAGCACAGAGGAGACAAGAGAATTACATCAGTGTAGAAACCTGATGCTAAAGAAAAGCTTTTTACCTCTGGAAGTCATTGTTCCTCAGAGAACAGGATGCTCTAAAATGTGTGTCCCCTGTTAGAGTTGGTGCTGATTAGAGTATAACTGTTCTTGAAGCATCTTAAATAAGGAGGTACCATAAACACAGCTGAGGAGTTTTCTAATTTCTTTCTCTTACACCAACAGTCATTTCTCTGGTGAGCAGCGACAGGACGTGAGGGAAAGTTTGGAGCTGTGTCAGGGAATGTTTAGGTTGGATATTAGGAAAAGGTTCTTCACCCAGAGGGTGGAAAGGCACTGGAACAGGCTTTCCAGGGAAGTGGTCATAGCCCCAAGCCTGCCAGAGTTCAGGAAGAGTTTGGACAACACTCTCAGGCACATGGTGGGATTTACTGGGGTTGTGTAGAGTTCTCAACAATACATGAAACTTCCAATACACGAAATTTCCAAATAATTACCTAGAAAGAAACAAAAATATTTAAAAATTCTACTTAGTAGCTTTTTGAACTGCAGTTCAGCAAGGGTTCACTCTTCATTTTATTGTATTGAGATATAAATGTAAATCTAGTATGGATAGGGCCAGTCCCAAAGTCCTATTGTTTGAGAATACAAATTAATGTAATAGGGGTGGACTTCATTCCTTTGAATGAATTTTTTTTCTCCAGAGCTTGATGAATAAAGATAAACTTTCTTCCATTAACTTAATTCATTCCTTCTTCAGTGATGTTTGCATTCAATATTGGCTTCCTGAGAAGACATAGCTGTGTGATCTTATGTCTACAAATCTCATGTCTCCTGCTCCCTCATCCATCCTCTCATGACTTTAGAAACTCAGTCAGTCCAAAAGAGATTTGAAGGGGAGGAAGTAGGAGATTCAGAGAGAATTCAATCTGCACAGGGTGGTGAAGGGAATCAGCACTCTCTGAGTTGAAAAGACAGGAAGAACTGACATCAGACAATTTATTTGGTGGCAGCTGGCCAGCCTTGCTGGCACACATCACTCTGAAACAGAGATAACACACCTTGTTTCTCACCCAGCAAGACACTGAGAGTCTCAGAGGGAGAACTGAAGTTGGTGCTGTGAAGGCACAAGCCTCTAACAAAGCTGGTTTTGTTACCTCCTCTGCTCACAGAATGTCTTCTCTGTTCCTTCTCACTTTGTTACAGATCCAGGAACCACATCCATTTCATCCAACAGAAGTTACTGAATTTACCCAGGAGAAACCAGTTAATATTTGGGCAACTTAAATTAGATGACTGTAGAAAACCCTCTGGCTTTAAGTTCTGTGAAGTTGTGAAAAAATATACAGATCAAAAGGGTTGTATAAAGTGGACTCCAAAGTGGCCTGTGGCAGTGGATGGTAGGAATTAACTGTTTGGGTGGTTGTGGTTGTGCAGGTGTGCATCAAGGCCATGCAACTTCTAGAGCCAGGCATACATACACAATCTAGATTTTAATAATCTTGATCAGTGTATGACATTGCCCAGAGAAGCTGTGGCAAAGTCAGGCTGGATGGGGCTCTGAGACACCTGGTCTAGTGGACAGTGTCCCTACTGGAACTAAACGGTTTTTAAGGTCCCTTCCAACCTATATCATTACAAGATTTGGATCAAATTTCAGAAAAGGTACAGTGAATTCATTGGATAATGTCATTAACCATTACATTATTTGCTCAACTCTAATATTTCTTTTCCAATTATATATTGGATTAACAATGATGGGATTTCAAATGTAATGAATTAAACTTTTACCAGAGGGAGCCCCTGGGAGAAGCAAATAAGAGAAGCTGGCTAATACATCCCTGTGCTTTAGCTTTTCAGTTTTGGGGGTTTAATTTCCAATGTCGTTTACATCCCAACAGGGAAGAGGAGATAGAAGGGAAGGGGGAAAATTAGAGGCTGCTCTTCAAGTTTTTGTGTAACATGTATCCCTTGAGTAGTATTTGCTCAATCAGTTGCACCCAAAATTCAATCCAATCAGGCATTCAAAGCCTGTTTCCTCTGTGTCTTTCCAATTACGGTGTTACTCTGATGGTCAGTGAGGTGAGAGAGAGAAGGATCAGGCTCTCTCTGTACAAAGTCCCTTGGGAGATCCCAGCAAGGGACAGAGTGTATCAAAGAGGATTGTATCTGACACAGCTCTTTTTTAAAGAGATGTTTAGTTTCCCAGAGGAGTAGGAATCTTGCCTGATCATAACGACCCAAATCGTTTTGCAATACGTCCTTTTAAGTGAGTTTGGCCATGTAGTTTCTATATGACAAAATCCCTTGATTTTCTAGGGGTGTAGAAAAAGATTAGTGCATAAAAGACCATCTGTCTCCTTGCTGCTGACAGCCTAAAAGATGGTCTTTTTCCTCTCTGTGGAGCAGGTTGCAACTCTCCCAATTTGGAGGCAGCGAGTGTTTGTTATCTCTGTGAAACACCAGCCTGGAACAAGCATTTCCTTTCCCCTGATTTGCTGTCCTGGGATAATCCCTTGGCTGTTCAATGGGCTGACCTGTGTATGAGCTCCTGAAGCTCCTCACACCCAGGGGACACACACTCTTATATCAGGTATTGATGGTTTGGCTTTAGGATTGGATATAATCGTGTCTTTTCTACCAGGCAGACAAGCCTTTCATCAGGAAAGCTTTCCTTCCTGATTACTGATAAAGTATTTTGGGAAAGAAGTAGGGGTAGCAAACAGACATAATTTCCTCTATTGTGGCCAGTGCTGTGCAACGAGAAGCAAAGAACTATTTGACTTTCATTCTTGCTTACACTGGTGTAGCATTTGGAGCCCAGGCCTTTTTCACACTCTGTGCTTTGAAAACTCAAATTAATGACCACTTCTCTTCCTGGGGGACTGTAGCTTGAATAGGTAAGGCAGGAAAAGAAAATAAAGACTTATATTCCTGTTTCAAGGATGGAAGACTGGCATAGAGAGGCTGAGCAACCTGCCCAGAATTCTGTTGGGACATAAGGTCAGAGGTGGGAGATATTCCAGTCCCTTTACTACCCTGTTTCTCTGCAGATCTCTAGATGGGGTCATTTACATCCTCCTGCTTCAGGCTTGTGCTGACACTTGTGTCGAATATAAACATGTGATAGTTTTTAGCATTTATAACAGGTAGGCACAGGAAGCAAAAGCCCCAGTTGTGTGTTACTCTGTCCTTGCTTTTAGATGTCTTATAAAAAATACAGTTACTTGCCCCCTTACACATCACACATGCAGTGGGCTGGTTTGATATCAAGTTAATATTTAATAGTTGCAAAATGGTATGCCATCCTGAGGGAAAGATGCTTTTTGAATGTAAAGTGTAATCTCATATTTGGTGGATTTGAGCTTTGCTCATGTCACTGGATCAGCTGCTGCTGCTACCAGATAGGCTTATCTAGATACTTACACAGCTAAGAAATGGCATATGTGTGTCCTTTGGATTGTGGTCTGTGTACCCAATCAGCCACATTCAATTGTTTATTTCTGGGGATCTTTTTATTTTTATTTTTTTTTAAACAAGACTCTGTTTCTTATCTTCTCCCCTCTCCACATGATTTTTAGGCATCTTGGTCATCAACATACCCATTTCCCCATCAATGAAGTATGGATAATAAAATAGGACAGTCTGTAGTGTGAAACTGAAACCCCTAATTTACTCATGACATAAAAAGACAAGCCACTGTAGCACTGGTATTCCTGGTGGGCCAGTGAGAGAGTGCTCGTAGTACTTTCCTCTTGGTCCACAAATGTAAAGAACGAGGACATATTGAGTCAGAAATTGTTTAATGTCTACGAAGGGATTATTTTTAACCAGCAAAAGAAAGGCAAGAGCAGGAGAGAAGTGGGAAGCCAGACTGGGGGCTTCACAACAACTCTTCAAATGCTTATTCAAACATGTGGGAGAAGCCTTATGATATGTAGAGAAGGTGTATGAAGAAAAAAGCTGTTTTATCCTGAGAAAGCCATGCTGATTTACAGAGAAGATAATCCAGGTTTTTGCAGCCAGGAAGCTGAAATGCTGAGTTTTAAATGCCCACTGAAAAGTGTGTAAAATGAATAGATTTCATTTATAATACTTATTTCCCTGCTTCATAACCTATTTGCTAGGAAGCATTCAAAGTCATTTCAGGTACTTTTCCTGCTCATTTTATATCTACTCCCCTTCCCAAGGGATTCCAGATTTTAAATGGCAAAATTTGTTATCATTGTGGAGTTGGCAGAAACAGAGCAATGTATGCACAAACTTGTGCATTTGAGAGGGGCAGCTGTAGCTCTAATATGGTCTTTCTTTCCCTGCCAGCAGATTAGAAAAGGATTATGGACCAGAAGGACACCAAGGGGAAGCATCATTTCATGTCTGTACTGCAGCAATACTCCAGCTGGCATCAGCCACCACTTACTCTGTTTTACATGTGGGATCAACAAGGGAGATGCAAAAAGAGAAACTAGGAAAGCCTGGAAGTCAAAAGCATATTGTCTGACAGTTTTAATTCTTTTATAGTTAGTGTAGTGCCAGTCTGTGAGACAACTGTAGCACGCACAAGAAGGTTGGATGAAGGGTTTGGGCATTAGCTGACATTTGTGTTTCTGCTCCAACACAGACTCTCCATGGAACCTTGGTCCAGGTCTGAAGCAATAAAATGTGAACACACCAAGCACAGACACACTGTCAGAAGGACCATCAGGTTTTTTGGTGTCTTCATAGACAGTACAAAAAAATGTAGAGACACAGCTAGGCAGGGTGAAAGTAGGTGTAGACCTCTCAAAGTTGGCTACTTCAAATTAACACGGCATAAATATGGATATTTTCACATCAGACACCATTGCAAGGCACAAGACATACCAGACAGACCAAAGCCATGTTCCTACATCATAAGCTATGATCATGAAAGTCTGTTTTACAGCCCAACATTGTATTGCATGGAGCACTCATAAATTTTCTATTCTATGGCCCAGATCTGATGCCACTCAGTCTCCATATGTCTCCATATGCAGCCAGTGTCCTCACCACTATGTTGTTCTATCCCACCTCTGGAAGGTCTGTCATGATCCAGGAAGCAATTCAATATCCACTGCTCTGGAGAGACTGTGACTAACCACACTGCAAAGTGTAAAATCATTGGAATTAGGGACTTATGGGCTTGAAGGCCAGCACAGAGATGAGGAAATTCCCATTAATGCCCCAATTTAGGTACCTAAGTTCTCTTTTCTTTGGTCTGAAGTCTCTTTCCAGGGAACTCAGGTCTTTCTGGAAGGAAAGCTGTTGTGCCAGATAACAGCAAGTGTCATATTTTAAACCCACTACACTGAGCCTGTAAAAGTCAGAGAATTAACTTGAGGGTTAGAGTGAAAGGCTAGTTTCCCTGGGTATGTCCTTCCTGGGAAAAATCTTCCACTTTTTTATAAGACAGTGAGTCATCTTCTAGGGCAGAGGAGAAATGTGAAGCAGTGCAACTCTTAAAACTTGTTAGAGACCAGGGCACCTGTACCAGGGAAGGTGTCACACAAATGGACTCGAGATGAGTTAACAGACCATTTATTCCTCCATTTGAATTATACGATCCAGAAGAAAACATGCAAACAACAGGGCCACCTCCTGCTACCCAATTATTGAGAAAGGATAGAGTCCAGACTCTGTTAGAGAGGCACTTAGAGTTTTCTCATCAAAATGTGACTCTCTGGCAAAGTGAATACTCTGGGAGGTCAAAAGCATTTCCACTCAGTGCAGTATCACTTGCAACAGCCTGAATGAAGGATTAACGAAGATGACTTGACATTTACCTAGATTCATGAGCAGCTAATAGGGTTGATAAAAGTGCTCCATGAATAATGCATATTGGGTGATTCACAGATGGAAAGATACATCTTCTTCCCATAAGCAGAAGAGAAGGGGGAAAGTGGGACATCAGACAGAAAAGATTGGTCCTTAGATCCATAATATCCTTGTCAGTTAAAAAAGAGGTCAAGATTTCCGGGTTTAGTATCATGGTTACTTCCATTAAGCAAGTAATTTTAATTACATAGAACACACAGCCTCCGTTTTTGTTTTGGGGGTAAAAGGCAGGATTGGAGCAATTAGCAAAATGCATCGCAGTGAGGTTCTTTTGTTGGGAGATGGAGGGGCTGAGCACAGTAACCCAGTCACACAACAGCTAAGGTCTGATAAGGGCTTCTGTAGATAGTCTGCTACAACAATCATGATCAGAAAAACAACAGCTACAGCAAGCTGTCCAGGAAAGTGTCCAGTGGAGTCTGAAAATCTCTAAGTGTGAAAACTGTATAACCACTTGTTCCAGTTCAATTACCCTCACAGTACTTTTTTCTGCTTGTATTTAAATTGTTTCTTGTATTTCCACTTATGATCACTGTCTTTTGTCCTGTTATTGGACACTACCTGGCTCCAGCTTCTTTATTTATCCCTCAAGTATTTACTCACCTTGAAAAGAGCCTCCATAAAGATCTCTCATATCAAAGCAGCCTCAACTCGCTCAACCTTTCTTCACTGAGAGATGCTCAAATCCTGCAGTCATCTTTGTGAACCAATGCTCCCATAATCTGTTATGGCTCTACTTGAGTCATAGATGCAATGAGTCCTTGAGATCCCAGGGAAGAGTGAATGCAATGTTTGGGAGAACATTTTCATGTTTGAGATTACAGTTAACAGGGGCAACCATTCGCTTTCTCCTGCAGTTCATGGCAGCAGTGACACACCTGTCACTGTGTGTCTGGTGTTTTTTAAAAGTCTTGTTAAATCTCAGAGCTACTTGTGAAAGAATCTCAGAGAAAAGACATCTTGCCCGCAGCCAGAGTTAATGAGGTTGAATCCTACTGGTGGCCACAGGACTCTGACTCAGTTTGGAAAGCATTGCTGTGGGGTTTTGTTCATTACTGTGATGGGACCACAAATCAAGCACAGCTTTCACAAGGATGTGCCTAGATAATTTAGTGATATCCCCTTGAAGACCACAGTGCCCTTTAAACTCAAAAAGCTGGGTTGTACACAGACTAGAACAATTACATTTTTAATTAGAACGACTCAAAGCAATTTGGTAAAGCAGAGCAAGAATGAGAAAACTTTGTGTCCTTGCTTCTCCTTTCAATTTCAGTCAGTTCAGTGGTTTTCTGGGTTTCAGCAAATTCTGCACAATTGTTTTGTTCTCTTCCACAGGCCCCCAGTCTTGACCTGTAGCCTTCTAGGCCCTTGCTAAGTCCTGCCTCTGTGCCTTCTTGTGCCTGCCCCATCCTCCAGTCTTTAAGCCTTCTTGAGAAGGTCAGTTTGTCAGTTTAGTACTAAAAGAACAACTCCCTCTCCTCCTGCAGATTTTCATTTGCTCACTTTTTAAAGGCATGTGGGATATGACACACCTTTAAAAAGCCAGATATCTTGTGCCATAATTGGTCAGCTGAAAAGGCTGTCCTGTTGATGCAGGATGGCAGCAAGATGCTTCACTGGCCATCAAAATTCTCCTTTCCCCATAGCTCAGTTGATCTGTACTCCAATGCAGTGTAAGTGCTTCAATGCAGTGTCCTTGAGTCAAGGACATCCACATTTCCATTCTTCTCTACATAAGAGCAGAATTTTAATCTGAAGGTGCATTTAAATGAACAGCAAAAGTCCTTCTGCTTTCAACAGAAGGAAAAATTCTTCGCTTGAGTTGAATTTTACTCAGTCAAGAGTTCACACTTGTCTTGGTAAATAGGAAAAGACATCCCCAAGCTGGTGAGAGGGATTCTAACCAAACTCCCTGAGGCTGCACAGAAGGGTGAAGCCTTCTGGGACACAAAACCAGGATATCTGCCTCCAGCTCTGGAGTCTACTTTCATCTTTGGAGTCTGCTTCTAACTCAATAACAGAACTTGGACATGGCTTGGCTTCAGTGGCACAAGGTGCCCCTTGCCCCATCTGCCAAAGCACTGATCCTGGATGCAGGAGGCAGAGAGCTCACCCCTGCTTTTGTTTTGGTGGGTGGGAAAGCCATATCTACACATTCTTCCTTTTTTTGTTGGCATATGGGGCATAATTGCTTCTATTACTACTTTTCCCATTTACTTCTACATTCTGAGTGTAGATATTTGGAGACAGGTATCTCTCCTCCTGTGTGTGTCCCACCACACATTTGAGTTCAGGGAATACTGAACATAGAACGTGACCCCTCTGCCAGGAGTATTTTGAGGGAGAACATACCACTACAGGATTCACCTGAGGCCTGAAACAAGCAGCACATTGATGTAAAGCAAAGACTATGGAATCCGGGGAATACTGACATGTCCATGGAGATAGAGACGAGTCTGAGTTGAGGCTTACTAAATCTCTGTTTCATTTCACTAAGGCAAGGAAGAAGAATGAGTTTGGCAATCAGGACAATTAATAATCAAACCCCATGTCAAAGTGTAATTAGCATTGCCAGATGGAACTGCATCAACAGGAGGCACTGAATGCTCCCTTTTCCTTGTAGGAATATGCCACATTGCAGCCACACAGATTCTCCCTCTGGGAAAAGGGGGGCTGAATCTCCTCAAGCAGAAGATGGAATTGGATTTAGGTTTTCATCCATGGGCTGACACCATAAGCCCTGGGCAATTGGTTAACACGACCTGCTGTGGCTATTTTGTAACTGTGCTGCTCCTCTCTGTGCCCATCGTTTTCTATTCATGATGCAGCTACTGAGTGAGTTGTCTAAAAATCCTGGATAGTTTTGGGGAAATTAATTTGAGTAAATTAGTTTCTCGTCATTCCATTTCTTATCCAGTTCTTAAATTTCTTCCATAGATGAAACATCCAAGTTCTTGTAAAAGTAATTTTTTTTTTTTTTTAAAGCAAGCCTTTAGTAAATAGACGGTCTCAATGCAGACTTCTCACTTCTGTATTGAGGAGGTGGAACTCATCTCATAATCATTAGAGTACAATACTTCCCTCTAAGGACTCCCAGGAGGCTCTCTTTATCTGAGAAAGGTAATGGAATATTCACACCTAATCACCACGACACAGAAATACAGTTCTTTAAAGGGGAAAATCAATTTTCCCTTAATATTTAAAATACTAACAATGTACTTTGCTGGAGCTAAATGGTTAGATAAGACTGTACATCTAGTGCTGGTGATCAGGAGAAGAGCCTGAAAGGGAGATGGGCAAAAGGAGACAGTGTAATTAAAAAGAAATTTATAAAAAGAAAAAAAAAAAGTGTTAGATGATTCTTTCTCCTCAGTTCAGTTCCATAACAGCACAAAACCCCAAATGTTGATCCCTCAGGTTAAAGGTCTGTTTGCCTTCTTTTGTGACATTTTCAGGGCTTTTATCGATGAGCAATATCTGCAGGGACCTGTGACACAAACAAATCCTTGGCACTCACCTGGGATTTTGGTCCATCTTCCCTTCACTGTACTCACCTGTTACTTTGTTTTGTGAATCAGGACGGTGGCAGCGCTTCTGTCCCTTTAGATCACACTAGGTACTTCTGGAGAAATTCATCTGACAAAAAAACTGCATCATCAACTAAACATGATTTTTTTTAAAATGAAAGGTATTTCCTTGCTGTAGGAAAGTCACAACGTCTGCTTGAAAAAACAAAGTCCCAAACTTAAATACCTTCATCTCAAATTCTTCATTTTATTGTATGAGAAAATCTATAGGGATGAAGTTTTTTGTTTGTTTGCTTAAGAAAAATTCCATTATCCTACTCAATGAGAATACATGAAGGAGGACAGGTTTAGATTGGATATTAGGAAGAAATTCTTCCCTGTGAGGGTGGGTAGGTCCTGGCACAGGGTGCCCAGAGAGGTTGTGGCTGTCCCACCCCTGGAAGTGGCCAAGGCCAGGCTGGACAGGGTTTGGAGCAATCTGGTCTAGTGGAAGGTATCCCTGCCCATGTCAGGGGGGTTGGAACAATCCTTAAGGGGCCTTCAGGCCAAAATATTCTGTGATTTCATATGCAGAGGATCGCTGAACAGTTCTGACCTGTTTCTTCTCTGCAACAGCCTTGTCTCCTGAGAATTTCAGTTATATACCATTTGTTCCTCCAATCAGTCCACAGTGCTTTCTTTCTTCTTTCTCTCCTTCTGCTTCATTTTCCTTTCTCTCCTCCTCCCCCTTTTCCAAGCTCAGTCTAAAAAATGTATTTCTGGGAAATGATGGAAAAATCAGGCATTCACTATTATTGTAACCCCAAAGAGAAATGAGATTAAAACTAGACTGAACTTTAGTGAGTGTATGGATGTGTGCATGGATAGGTATGATTTATTGGATGTGTCAGGGGTCTATTTCATCTTTAAATAGGAAAACCATGAGGTGTAACTTGATGACTTATTAAAAAAATGTCACACTATCTAAGAAGAGTGACACCATAAAATACCCATATATACAATTCTCAGGAGGGTCTTGTCAGAGGAATATACTGGCATACCATTTAGTGAGAGAAAATAATTATTCACAGATTGTTAGTTTAGCTTTTTACGAACAACGAGTCCAGTTAATTTTGTTGTATCTCTTGTGTTTGCAGGCTTCAATCATCCTTTAAAACAGCCCAGCCTTCCCAGGGCACATGGAGTGAAAAGGCATCATTTTAATGGGCTTGTAGCTAATTAAAATGTGTGACATTCAGAATGTGGCTGGAACGTGGCACAGAAAAGTAATTACAGAACAATAGATCATGTCACAGACAAGTGGCTCAGTGTGAGCATGTGCTGGCAAATATTATGCAGGGAAATCCAGCTCGAACCAGGCTCTTGCACACACTCAGGACCCTGCCTGTTTCAACTGGACACAAGTGGTGGATGTGTTTTCATTACCAATAAGTTTCAATACTTGTTTTTCAATTTTTCAAGGTTCTGCCTTTGAGGCCACGGTGTGGATTGATCTCTGTCCTAGCAGTGCCTGCTGGCAGGCAGAGTGTGGCAAACAATGTTTATTCCCAGGGGCAGCATTTTGTGCAGCAAAGATTTGTGTTCTTTGTCTGATGTCCTGTATTCCAGGCTGCTTGGTCTCTGTGACTGCAGCTACAAAGCAAATGAATGCATTGGGCTTGACTAGTCCCCATTTGTACAGACAATACAAAATATTCTCTTCTGAGCTAATAAAGGGCTGCTTTCAGCCCCAGTGGGCATCAAATGCTTTTGCCAATGGCTTTCCATAAAGAGCCATGGAATCACAAAATGGTTTGGGTTGGAAGGGACCTTAAAGTTCATCCAGTTCCACTCCCTGCCACAGGCAGGGACACCTCCCACTATCCCCAGGTTTCTCCAGCCTGGCCTTGGACACTTCCAGGGATGGGGCAGCCACAGCTTCTCTGGGCAACCTGTGTCAGGACCTCCCCACCCTCACAGGAAGAATTTCTTCCCACTGTCCCATCTAAATCTCTTCTCTTTCAGTTTAAATCTGTACCTCCTTGTCCTGTCACTCCATGCCCTTGCCAAATGTCCTTCTCCAGCTTTCTTGCAGACACAATTTAGGTACTAGAATGTGCTCTAAGGTCTCCTTGTTCAGGCTGAACAATCCCAATTCTCTCAGACTTTCATCATAGGAAAGATGCTCCATCCTTCTGATCATCTTTGTGGTCCTTATAAGTGCAGTTTCGAACAGCAGCCTGAGATTCTGCAGGCAGCTCACCAGTAAAATCAACCTGAATCAGAAAGAGTTGGAAATGATTGTTGGATAGGCTAGTTTGGATTGTGTTTGAGCAACATGGTCTAGTGGAAGGTGGCCCTCCCTGCCCATGGCAGGGAGTTGGAATTAGAAGTCTTTTTAATCATTCTATGATTCTATAAATGAAGTTTCCAAATAGATGATGAAAGAAAATACTGCTGTATGGGCTAATTAAGTTAAATATTTTTGAGTCCTAACCTTCTTCCCTCCAGCTTTTCAAACTCTTTCTATATATTGCAAATAATTATTTCTTTTTCTTTCTTAGCTATGTGCACTGGCTCACACTACTTTAAAGGTTAAAGGGTTTTTTTACATTTCCTTTAATATCTTGTTAGAATTAACCCCAGATTCTGAACTTATAAGTCAAAATGGATTCCATGCTCAACTCAGCAATTTAATTTTTTACATAAGAGAATTAAGAATTTCTATTTGGCTGCTGTTCGAAGAGGCGAGAAAAAGGAAGAAAGGGAATAAAGAAAGAAAACAAAATGTACCAGTACTGTTAGATTTATTGCTTTTACCATAATTTCTATGGTTCATGTACATTTAAATGAAAATTTTCAGGCCATTAATCCATAACACAGACTATAATGTTCTTTGTGCTTAATTAAAAATGAGTGGATTGATAGAAGAGGGATGAGATTTTCAGAAGACTCAGTGATGGCTGAACTATACTTTGATCGAAGTCAGTGGTGAAAACTCCTCCAGAATCCATTAGGAACAGAGCAGAGTATAGCTGAGCATTCCTGAAAACCCTTCCTGAAAGAAGTGTGGTGGGTGATCATTCTGAAAGAGAGGCAAAGTATTCAGCATTGCTGTTTCCATGAAGTTCAGTTTCTTTCCTTTTCCTTTTCCTTTTCTTTTTCCTTCCCTCCCGTCCCCTTTTCTCTCCTCCTCTCCCCTCCCCTCTCCTTTTGTCTAAAAAAATGTTTTATCTGTTTAAAATATACATCCAAGACAGGTTTTGTTGACTTTAAAGAAGCTGTTGTGGGTTCAGAAATTCAGAGCAAAAAAAAGCATGGAAAGCATATGCAAGGAATCTGGGAGACACAGCAAATAGCAGAGTTTGAAAACTGAGATGAGACAAATAAATGTGGCACAAGTGCATTTAGAAAGTTCCAATGGGTTTATTACTTGCAACTGACATAAGCCTCTAAGGTCAGTAACAGTTTTCTCACCTCTGCCCTCTTGAAATCCAAAAACTGAAAAAAAGATGGAAAGAACAGATGCACCAAGAACAACAGATGAGTTCTGGTGCAAGTTGGGTGAGAGGAACTACACTGCACCATCAGAAGAGTCAGTTCATAGATCCATAGAATGGTTTGGGTTGGAAGAAACCTTAAAAATCCCATTGTTCCAACCCCCTGCCATGGGCAGGGACCCCTCCCACTATCCCAGGTGGCTCCA
Organism: Serilophus lunatus; assembly: GCA_013399895.1. Classification (NCBI taxonomy): domain Eukaryota; kingdom Metazoa; phylum Chordata; class Aves; order Passeriformes; family Eurylaimidae; genus Serilophus; species Serilophus lunatus. The sequence continues at coordinate 209,689 of VXBA01002938.1, read as the reverse complement.
GCCTGGCCTTGGACACTTCCAGGGATGGGGCAGCCACAGCTCCTCTGCCCAACCTGTGCCAGGGCCTCCCCACCCTCACAGGGAAGAATTTCTTTCTAACATTTAATCTAAATCTGACCTAAACACTTCAACAAAGACCTTAAAATCCCATAATTTTTTCTTTGATTCAAAGCATCAGGGCCAGTGGGTCAGAATTTCACAACCAACTGCTCTTTTTACTGTAGAGGCCCATTTGGTTTATCCTTGCCATTGGGGAAGACACAATGTTTTGGAGAGGACTTGGTCCTAAGGGATCAGATTGAGAAGATGATATATAATGAAAGAACTGACCTGCTGGTTGTGCCTCTAACAGGCCAAATGCTTGTGAAAACATACTGTCCCTTTGCCACTTCAGAGCCTGTAGGAGAGGCAGTTTAATGGGGCTTTGCACAGAAGTTTTAGGGCCTTTCATACCACAGATATAAATGATACATTTCATCTTTATGCCACCCTTCTAAATCACTAAAAAGTAAATTCAGTTAATGCTGAAAGGCAGAAGCCCTGAGCTGCTGCTTTGCTTTGCTATTTATAGTGTCAGGACCAGCTCTGGCTTAATCTTCTGGGTGTCATTCAATATATTTCTGGCCCAACCAGGTAGAACGGCAGCCTTGGCTATATTTCCAAGCTCTCAGAGGTTTTAAGACAATCCCACAGCTTTTGCTGGAAGTAGTTTTTGCAGTGTACTGATAAATATTCTCCGGCAGAGTGTAATTGCCCACAAGAAAGCATCAGCTGCAGACCAGAGAAAAAAAACCTCAAAATTAAAAAAACTCCAAACAACAAACTGGAAAATATAAAACAAAACAAAAAAAATTAGAAAGGGAACATACTGACTTTATTTTCCCAGCAGATGTCTTTGCTGAAGTCCCTCCCTTCCCTGGCTCCATTTGTGCCATGCTAATTGTCATATCTATCCCCTATAGTTCCTTGGTAGGAGAATTGTGACAATTAGCCTGTGACTTTGCACCAGCTGTCTTGGCATCGATGAGGCACCATGCTTTGGACTCTGAACACCTGCAAACCCAGGACATGGTGGATGTTTGGATGCTAAACCAAACAGCTGTTGCATTGCAGACTCATTGTCCTGGGGAGACCGGAGGGAGAGAGATGGAAAAAATTCTATATGCTTGAATGCCATAATTTTTCTTTGAGTTTTATTCTGTGAATTCCTTTCCAGTGTGCTGCATCTCAGCTGACTAGGGGATGGCCCCAGCAGTTATCTGGAGATTACACAATCTGTAGGGTTCCATATGTTCGCAGCTGTGAGTAGCCAAATACAGTGGGGGTGGGAGGGGGAGGGAGAGAGAAACACCCCCACGTTTATTTTGATTTATTTCCAATTACTTCCTCTCCAGAGCTCTTAAAGGACAGTTCAGTCTGCTTGGTACACTTCTCCATGAGTGTAATCTGGAAGCTGGCAGTGAGCACTTTGGCAGTTTTACCCCAGTGAGTTTAATAACCCAACGAGAATTGCAGAGAACAGTAGGATCAGATCCACAGACGGAGCCATGAATGCGTTTCTGTTCCCCAGTAACTGTTCAGTGGGATTATTCAAGAGATTTAAATGTGGGTGGCATCAATTTGAAATGCAGATGGTGTATCTTATTAAACACCATTTTAGCTATTTGTAGTGCTCAGAACAGTATTTGCCCTGAATTTAAATAACGATGTACAGTATTTGTTAAAAAACATGCTTGGGCATGTTTTGTTTAATTAGTGGCTTGAAACTTCCTAGCATATGGCTTGTCATTTGGTGAAAAGATATGCAATTATGAACTTCCTTGAAGTTTTACTATTTAAATGCAAAATTAACTTACTCTGTTCAGCAGTTAATGGCAGGCCATTAAATATAGTATTTACTAAACAAAAGACATATAGGGGCAGCTGAGTGTGCCTGTGCCATCTGTACCTCTAACACTGTACATCTTTTGGTTTACAGGAGGTGGACTGGACCCTCTCTGCTTCCACAGTTCATTACCAGAGATTTTTGCACTTCAGTGCAAACGACACCGTGTCTGGTTATTATGTTTAAAGGCCTGGATGCTGCTTTAGAAACATCAATTTAATTTTTATACTTCAGGAAAGCAAACAGACCATCTGCTTAGATAACCCAGTACTTTCTGAAGTGCTGCAGATATTTTTTTCCCTGTCAGACTTTGAATGGCCTTTTAAAGTTTTTGGAACTTTTCATTGCTTGCCTGTCTATTTTTCATTAGGAAATGGAAATGAGAGCCTGGAAGACTGAAGGATGATCTATGGGGTTTTTTTCCCCATAACTTACCTGCTCAGTTCCTACTCCTCATCACGACAGATGACTAATTCCGTGTCTGACTCCCTTCCACCAGCTCGAGCCAGCTCCTCCATCCAACACCTTCATCATTCCCCAGTCCCAGCAGAGCTGATGGAAAGACTTGCCTCAGGCATCTTAACCACCCCTCATTGCAAGCAATATTATACACCCAAATGACTCACAGATCGGAGGATTCTCATTTTTACTCTTGAGAACGACTTATCTCCGAAAGCAAAGAGAGAGGCAATGAAGCCTGATGAAGAAGAGAGAAAGGAATGACCCCCAGCCTGACACATTCCTTCCCTTCACAAGTCTGATTTCATGGCTTTACCACACGCTGCACTTCTTCAGACCCAGACAGCAGGATTCATCTCAGTGCATTAGAGACATCCACACATCAGCCAGGCCCTTCTAGGCTTAGAATGTATGCAAGAAATAGGCTATTTCAGGATTTTACCTCTTCTACACTTTTCTCTCTGGAAGAGGTGAATGACAGCCCTGAAATCCCTGTTTCTCTTCATTACTGATGGAGGGAGTATAATGGATCTACAATGTATATGTCCGATTTTTGAAGTACAGATTCCAAGTCCGAAGTTCACAAAACATAATGGCTGAAATCTTTGCTGACATCGCTGCAAGATTCCTGTGGTTTCAGGAAAGTCAGGGTTTCACCTTATTTCTTATCACCCCTATATGTTGGTTCAGTAAAAACAAGATGCTCAGCTCATCAGAGGGACCAGCAAAGCTGTGATCCTTCCCAGGGTGAGCTGCCAAGCAGATGAAAGGAGAAACAAAACAAACCAGGGAAAAGGTGAGAAATCAGATGCATTAACTCATCTCTCTGTTTCCTTGTGAATGGTACTTATCATTTCACTTTAGCCACGGTTGCACTACTTTTGCTTGCTTTTTTTCCATCTTTCTTCCCACTAGTCTGACCACAGTATCCCACCATCTCACTGATCTGCTTCACTCCCTTGTGCTGGGATTTTTTCAGGCATCTTGTTTGATTCGGAGAGACACAACCTCTGTGCTTCCTTCTGCTCACCTCTCACTCTGCCTGCTTCACTCCTTTGCCCAATCACTGTTGTTTTTCTACCCTGGCTCTGTTATTTTTTTTTATACAATTGTCTTGCTCTCTCTGGCTAATGAACAACTTCCCCATCTCCCAGCTCTCTCCTAATGAAGATGGAGAGAGTTTTATCTCTTCACTCATAGAACCCTGGGCAATATCATACAACAAAAATTGGTCCATGATGTGCTCACTCTTTCTTCTGCAATACGGACAGTGACCGCCTCGGGGGGAATGTTGCTTTGGTTATCTGCCTTCAGCTCTCATTTCCTGCTCAGTTATCAATTTTCTTTGTGATTATGGAGCCAAAGAGTTTGGAGATCAAGGGCAAGGTGCTCATGCTCTGCACACGGGTACAGTCAAGGCAGGGAAAACTGAGGAATGGGAAAGGGAAGGGACAAGAGAAGGGAAGTTTTGGGAAGAGAAGGCTTGGGAAGGTTTGGAGAAAGGAAAAGGAAAGGAAAGGAAAGGAAAGGAAAGGAAAGGAAAGGAAAGGAAAGGAAAGGAAAGGAAAGGAAAGGAAAGGAAAGGAAAGGGACCATCTCAGGCACAATATTACAGGGCTTTTTTTTAATAGCAAGTCTATATCTAGCTTGGAATTTAATTTATCCTTCTGAAATGGATTCTTTGAAGTCCCTCATCCTCCAAGCAACTGTGTCTTATTTCCATTCCAAATACAATTATTTCTGGACTGGTTGTTGGTGGGGTTTTTTGTGTTTGTTTCTTGTTATTGTTGTAGTGGTTGGTTTGAGTTAGGGGGGTTTTTTGTTTGTTTTGGTTTGGATTTTTTTGTATTGTGGTTGTTTTTTCCCCTCCTCCAGACCTGCCATTTTCTAAAACCCAATGAAGATCAGCCAGGAAATTCCTGAGGTTTTTCCAAAACCCTTATGCTCACCTCCCTTTGGAATGGTCAGCAGTCAGTCCCTAGGCACTTTTGAATATCCTGGTGATGATGCCAAGGTGCCTAAAATTACATGCAGCTCATCTCCAAAACGCAACCTTTTTTGCTTCATTGAATTTAAAGGAAGAAAGAAGCCATGCTTTGATTCTCCATTGAACAGTTCTGACTGGAAACAGGCATCCCTGAGGGTAGTTCATCTCAAAGAATATTCATCAATAGTTCATCAATCTTTGGACAAAATTCCTGTTAGGTATTAATACAACACTCTATAATAACTTCCGGTTTTTCATAGTACCAAAGAATAATTTGAGTGGGAAGGGACCTTAAAGATCATCTCATTCCAACACCCTACCATGGCCAGGGGCACCTTCTACTAGATCAGGTTGCTCAGGGCCCCATCTGATGAATTGTGTTTGAATTGGTGCTTCTTCTTGACTTATTTTGAACGACAAAATACTTAATTTTGCATTCAGAGAATAGGAATTGAAATGTTGTTTGATTCTCTGGTCAGATGTTCCCTACTGGACAAAGGGCCACTTTATTTTTTTCTGTAGACAAGAAATCAAAAGGAAGAAATTAAGGAATCCACCAGGTCACCTATGCCTTTTGGCTTTAAACTGTCACTCCAGCAGCAGAATAAGCCCATGCATGTCTGGAGAAATCACTGAGGCTTGGTAGCAAAGCATTAGAGGAATGGTGGAAGGAGGAATCCAAACTTTGAAAAACAAATGTTCTCTAAAAAATATGAAAATAGGATTTTTCATCTCTATCCTCACACATCCAAATGGGATTCATTGTGGTGCATTTTTGACCTTCTCAGATGCCCCAAAGTCTAAACAGTGGTTATGCCATTCAGTCAGGGACAACTCCAAAAACACAACCAATATTAAAAAGAAGTTACAATAATGATTCACCATGAGGAGCTCATTCCTCTGAGTTGTGAACCAGGGCTCAAGTGGGAAGTCGGGTTCTCTGTTTCAAGATGCAATTTCTTAAGAAGGAAACATAAAAGACACCTTGACAAGTTGTCATTAAAGATTCCATGGCAATATCTGTAAGTGCAGGGCTGCCTACTCTGTTGCCGTGGCAAAATTCTCATTCAGATGATTACATTTTGCCTACTTACACTCAGGCTGCATTTTCAATTCCATATGTCATTCTCCTTGTCTTCTCATCTTAGATTACTGTATAGTGCTGCTGTGCATTATTAAACAGTTGCCACATCTCACCCCAGTGGAGCTTGCATTCAAATGATGGATTTACAAAGGTTGTGCTGCTTTGTTAGGTTTGCCTGTACAACTGGTTGAGGTTTTTTCTTAGAAAAAAGCTTTCCTTCAGAAACAGACTTGAAAAATTACTGCTTTTCATTAAAAGTTGTTGAAATCCGTTTTTCTTTTCATTCTCCCCCCTCCAAAGTTCTTGGTTTTCTGAATTGAAAATTAAACTTAGTAGAGGTATATAAAAGAAACGGTGTTACAAATCAATGTTATTTTTAACAAAAAGTAAAAAGGTTTTCCAATTAAATATTGAACATCATTCCGACAGTGTTTTAGTCATCTGTTTTTTGGGTATTGTAGTGAAATGAAAAAATAAAGAAGAAAAAAAAAAAAGAAAAAAGGAATCAATTTTAAACAACTGAGAATGGAAACAATGCCTGAGCCGTGAATATCACAGCAGAAATCTTCCAGTTGTTTCCAGCAAGTTCTTTGTGTGCATCATCTTTTGAAACTTGCAAAGTATTGTACCATTCACAAAGAAAAACTGCCTTTAATTCTGTTTCTTAGTAGATGTATCCATAAAATGAGACCCAAGTGCAATTTATTTCTTAGATTAGAAGCTCAATGAGACAGGGATCACTGCTCCATGAAATTAAGCACGTTGTGTGTAGGCTGGAGGAACATTCCTGTGAAGAGGAAGTATTAAAATCTGTCCCAAGGAGGATACAGTGGCTGTCTAGGGGGGTTGAAGAAGTAGAGAACTCAGTTTCAGGCAATGAAATAAGAAAATATATACTTTAGGGGAGTGGTTTGAAATGAGATACTGGTGAGAGGTGCTACCTGTTGATATTCAAGGCCAGGTTGAATGAGGCTTTGAGCAACCTGCTCCAGTGGAAGGTGTCTCTGCCCATGGCAGTGGGATGGAGCTGGATGATCCCTTCCAACCCAAATCATTCTATGAGTCTATGATATGATTCCACAGTATCTGTTATGCTACAGCTACTGTTCAGTGGTGGCAAATGAAGATCTTTGGTCCAGTCAGGACAACCATCCCAGTGTCTCTGTGCTGTGTTACCTTGAGGATAAAACAATCCCCAAATCAAAATTAGAGGAGTCAATACCCTTAGAGTAGAACTCAGACTATTTTAAGATGTGGAAAGATCTCTAAGGACATAGCTTCCCCAGAAAACTTTAAAAACTTTTAAAACTTTTATTTACAGACAGCTTCATAAACTGCTAAAAGGTGTTCAAATAATCCGTGCTGTAGAGCCCTTTCAGAAACAATATATTTCCCAAGATCAGAGTTCTAAGTGGGGCTGAACATCACACTCAGATGTAAACATCTTCTGTGGCCTGAAGCATTGACAGCAGAGGAAGCCCAAGGCAGACACTGCTGTACAAACAGTGCAGGTAAATTTGGAAAGCAAGAGCAAGCCAATATGCACCAAGCTTTTAAAAGACATTGTCGTGTCCTACTCTTAGGAAAGAGTTCCATTTGTATTTTTTAAGAGTCTCCTTGGCTGACAATAAATAGCTTCCTTCAGCTCTCGGAACAGACAGGATTCTGCCCTCTGGATATCACAGAGGTTTGTTGTGATTATCAGTAAGGTTCCTGGAGATATTGGTGATATATAAAAAGAGAGGTCTCCCATCACCATCTCAGATGCATCCAACCTATATTTTACAGGAAAGCTGAGACTGCAATGAAATAGTCTGGTTTAATGAGCTGGGCCCCCAAGGTGGGATAAAATTAGGAATGAACATGTTGAAGGTGGAAGAAAACACTGCTGTACTCAATGTTATCACAGCATGTAACTGGCCCCTCATCACAGGGACCAAAAGAGAAATAGGCAAAACTTACCAAATTTCAAAGGGAAGGGTAGCATTTAATACTCTCTCTAGCCAGGCACAAGTAACTCTTTAGGAACACTTCTGGAGCACAAGCCCTGTGAGGAGCGGCTGAGGGAGCTGGGGTTGTTCAGCCTGGAGAAGAGGAGGCTCAGGGGTGACCTTATCGCTGTCTATAACTACCTGAAAGGAGGCTGTAGTCAGGCGGGGGTCGGTCTCTTCTCTCAGGCTCCCAGTGACAGGACAACAGGACACAGTCTTAGGCTGCGTCAGGGGAGGTTTAGGTTGGATATCGGGAGGAACTTTTTCACAGAGAGAGTGATCCCCCACTGGAATGGGCTTCCCAGGGAGGTGGTGGAGTCACCGTCCTTGGATGTGTTTAAGGATAGGTTAGATGATGAACTTAGTGGTGTGGTTTAGATGGTTTAGATGGTTTAAATGGTTTAGATGGTATAGATGTTAGACTGATGTTGGATAGGTTGTTAACCTGGGTAAAGGTTGGACTTGATGATCTCCATGGTCTTTTCCAACCTTATTAATTGTGTGTGTAATTCTGTGTGAATAAGATCTAAACAGCCTTTTTTTACATCAAACTGGATTAAAAGAAGTTGCCTCATGAATTAAAGGCAGCCTTGTAACTGTATGTAGCTTGTATGATGGACAAGAGGCATATAGAATTCTTCTGTCTTTTGAGAGACTGATGCTTTTTGTAAGCAAGGCAGTATCTACTTGAGTTGTATCTTCAATGATTTTGAAGAAGTGTCCAAGGACAGGGCTTGGAGCAACCAGGGATATTGGAAGGTGTCTCTGCCCATGGCAAAGGGTTGGAATGAGATGGCCTTTAAGGTCCCTTCTAGCCCAAACCAGTTTATGACTCTATGAATAGATGAGAGTTTTGTGATAGTCCAGTTTAGAGGACACTAATGTGTGGCTACATGAGACAAAGTTCTTACTGGACAGCAAGAATTGCACAGGTGAATTCCAACTATGTATAACATTTTACTTTCAGCTCATTCCCTGAACATCAATTCATTAGTTCTCAAAGCACCCTGGAGCAGAAAGGATAGTTATGCAGACACCTCAGTAAATATTTCTTCTTTGGTTTTTTTTCTTTATGGTCTGTTTTCATTGAGTAATTCCACAGGTGGACTCATTGGTATCATCTCGTTAAATGAGGAAACAATTGTGACATGACAGATAAGACACATTTTCAAAAAATAATCCTATAGGTGATGTAATACTGCAAGCAGAAATCACTTCTTTTAGTTGGACACCGAAGAGAACAAATTAAACAGTAAAATGTGCAGTGACACAGATGCTCAGGGGACCTGCTTCTGAGACTCCTGCCTTATCTTTAACTACAAAGGCAAGATTGTCCCTTCTGTGCAGCAAAGATGTACCAGAGGAGGGTTGCCATGGCAGAGGATAACCACATTAAGTCTCCCAGTCCCCAGCTTGTCTGCTCCTATTTCCACCCACTCACCCATCTGGCCAGGCTGCAGCTGAGCTGCAAAGCCTCAGGTCCTGGCACGCAGACCCACCAGGGAATTCTTGTCTGGACAATTTATGGCTGGATTTTGGCATTTCTCACCTCCACCTGTGTTAAGGGGCTCAGGCACACACTGTGAGTCCAGCCCAATAGATTTGCCACTACTCAGAGTTATTCCCTAAACCGTTTGGGACTATGATGTTAAATACAATTCCCTTGCGAGGTCAGGATTGATCAACACAAAACTTATTTTTGGCAGCACAAAGGAATTTGTTTATTGGCCAAATCCTGTACCAGTAGAAGATGTGAGTAAATCTCCCGTTGCCTTCATAAAGGTCAGCTTTTCAAATTACCCTCATACATGTACTGCAGCAGGGTGTGAAAAAAGGTGCTGAGCATCTCACTCGCACTGAAAAGAAGGAGGGCTGGGGTTAACTCAGCACCTTCCAGGAGCAATTCCTCAGGGCCATTTTATTCCACTTGAGCCAGGATTCAACCCATCCTCTAGCTTCATGCTAGATGGAGTCCTGACTATTTCTGATGGCTTTGCTTCAGCAGAAATGTAAAACCAGTCTGCTGGCTGGATTTCAGTTTGGATAATTACATTTTGCTCACATAAATTACTTCATTAGTTTCAAAGAGGGGAAATTACTTTCTGCTAACTCTTCCAAACCTATTTGGTAGTGATAGTAGGAGAGATGAAATAGGCCAACCCACCAGAGAGGAGGCTGCATTTTGATGGGGGATGCAATTCTCCCTGTCGAGTACGTATTTTTTGCAGGTAACTTCAGTCCATGTCCAGCCTACATGAAAGATGGAGAGCTATTAACTTCTTTTAGAATCCTCACAGCTCTCAGTCTGTGATATATCTTCCTCAGCCTGACTCTCATGTATCAGACTGGCTCTTTGACAGCTCTTCTGGGATGGCTTAATAAAGCCCTATTAAGTCCTCATTTTCCAATTGTAAGCTTGCTGGATTCTTTCCTTTCTTTCCTCTGTCACCAGCTCCCTTCCTCCAGGATCCACTCTGTGAGCCAGGCATTTGTTTCCTGTTATCATCCACTGACATCCAGGTCAGCTGCAGGACTGTTTGGCTCTTCATCCATCACATCTCAAGGAACTGGGATTTTGCAGATGAACTAAACACCTTGTCGTTGACCTACGCACCCAGTTGTGCATCCCAGTGTCACACCATCCATCTTTGCCTCTTCCTGGGACAAATTGAAGCTCCCAAATTATCCCCTTCATCAACTGATCCTTCTAGAGCCTGCTGTGGAAAATGTGCTCTAACTTATCTTCATCCCTGTATCTTTCTGAGGCAAGCTGATTTTCCCCCTCTGTACCCAATCCAGTATTCTTACATTATATCTTAAGCATTAAATCCATCACAAGTTTCATCTTTCTTATTCTTTCCTGCCCTGCTTAAATTTCTTCAGCGTTCTCATCTATCACATCACTCATTCCAGCCTTGATATTTCCATTGTCATCACTTTGAGTGTCATTCTCATGCCTGAAATGTCCTAATTTTTCACATCTTTCAAGTATGCGACCCAAAATTACTTCCTTCCTGAGTCAGGGACTCAGCTACATTATCTTTATGGTTATTCATTAGGCAGAACTTTTAGAACAGCTAATGCATATGCATAAACTTATTGTTCACAAGGTCTGATTGTTCAAACACTCGTTCTGTGAATTCTTTACGGCAGGATGAGATTTCTTCAGCGTATAAGGGACGGAGCAAAAGACACACATGTAGAATGGGAATGATTTGGAGTGCAATGTGAAAACATTTTCTAGCAAAATACATGGTATTTGGAGGTGTTGAGCTTTTTCATTTGGTCAGATCTGATATTCTATGAAGATTTATGTACATTTAATCTTAATATTGCCTGTAGTCCCACTGATTGTGATGTGCAGGAGGAAAGTATTGGTCTAAATCACTGCATGGGCTGGACTTCCTTTGGGCAGGGATTGTAGGTAATTCTACTCATTGGCCGTGAACTCATCTCAGATGCTGAAAAGAGTTTTGGTTTTGGTTGGTTTTTGTTTTTTTTTTTTTTTTGTTTGTTTGTTTTTTAAATCTTAGATTTTTCCATTTCTGGAAGGTGTAGCAGTTTCAATGGGTTTGAGGATTCTGACCTTGCAATGCTATTCACACAGAGATGAACAGCCAATGCTGAGGGAAAAAAAAAGCACAAATATATTCCCTAAATATGCTTATAACGGAGAGAAAGAAGTAAAAGGATGAAATAGTGCATCAAAATTTCCCATTTAAAAAAATTAATTGTTGTGTCACGAAGTTCATTTCAAAAGCTGTGGATATTGAATATTTTGGACAGTGGAAGATCTTTCTCACAAGTCACTGGTTTTATTAGCTGCTAATATACAAGCATTTACTGTTTTACTATGTTCTGCTTTTGAATATCTTCTTGTGAATACATAATTACTATTTTCTCACTAAATATTTAAATTTTTTTTTCAGCATTTCATGTATCTCTTCTCTCTCAGTCTTCCTATGGGCTTAAAAGTTACATTTGCATATTTATGTAATAATATGACTTGACCAAACATCAGGATGCAAGAAGAGCCATGGGTGCTGGACAGGCTATGAACAGAAATTCAGGACATTTGCCATAAATTATACCAACTCTTTGGGCTCCTGTACTCCAAGAGAGCTTTGTTAAGGTCATCTACTTGATAAGCAAGATCTGTAAAAGAATATTTGGGTTCCATAAATGACTCTGAAGTCATAGGAAATTTGAAATCCTAAATCACGGCCAAAAGGATGCATTGCTTTATTTTTCCTTACTGCACTTTTGTTCTACAGAGCTTAAAAATTCCAAAATCTCAATCCAAATTCACTAGGGTAGTCTGATCACACCAAGGCTATTTGTGTTTCTCCAAAACCAAAATGTGCTTCCCACTGGCTCAGCCTTTTTGTTGGGATGAGCTGGAGAAAGGAGTCTGCACACTCTCCTCCATGGAAAATATTTAGACAGACTGCCAGTGGGAGCTTGGAAACTGGCCAGGTTTGCTGCCACATGCCTGGTGGGTTGGGAAATTTAATTTTTAGCCAAAGGACTTGAAGTTCTGGTGTACCTCTCCTGTGAAAAGAGGCCAAATAAGACCTCATGGCCCTGGAAAGCTTGGAAGCATCTGATCCTAAATCATCCACACTCAGAGTTTCTTGAAAATCTACCCAGCACTCAAGGAGCCCAAGTTCACTAGTATTTGTAAGCACAATTTTCTTGGCCTTCACTGAAAATTGATCCTCTAACTGAAGTTCCAGCTTTACAATTTCTTATAGAGAAGCATTTGCTCTGAGAACTCCTAAACACAGAGACTCTCCAGAGCTTCAGGGCTGGATTCCAAGCCAGTCACAGCCTTCACACTGGGCTTACAGGGAAGCAAAGTAAATCTTGATGGCTTGTTTTGCCCTCAGAAATTTCCCTAAAAGTTTTCTTCCTCAAAAATATGACATTAAAATCCCTTACCATATTATTGAAGTAAGTGCAGATTTTTATATTACCTTCAAAGCATTTGGGATTCATATTTCTATAAATATTACTTTGCCATCAGTTCCAACCTGAGGAAATGCCAAATGGACATGAAAGGAGGAAAGAAGGGGTGGCATGGAGTGACAGGGGAAAGGAGAAAAGGAGGTGGAAAGGAGGAGTGGGATGTCCTGAGAGTGGTATGTAGAGTGCCAAGGCTATCTGAGAAAATGCAGCCAGACAACTTGACAACAATGATTAGACTTTATACGACTTTTAGTTCTGTCCTTGAGCCAGAAGTCTTTAAACACCTGCATTGCATAACAGCACCATCACTTACTGTGTCTCGTAATTGGTTAGAAAGTTGTTAATGACAACTTGCTTCAAACCCAAACAGCTGGCTCTGTGACCCTCCAGGTAACCACAAACGCAAGAACAGGAGGAACAGTAATAATTCAAATCCACAATATATCCAATTGCTGTTCTAAATCCTAAAGAATTAATTTTTTATTTGTATTTCAGAGACAAACTAATCCTGGCACTTTTCCCTGTTTAAATATGTTGCCACTGATTTGTAAAAAGAAGGGGATTTATTTTTCATTGGGTTTTTGTTTGTTTTGGTTTTGTTTTGTTGGGTTTTTTAAATTTTAATTTTATCAGTGCTTTTTTATTTTTGTGTAATAGTTCTCATTTGTTTCTTAAAAATATGTGTTATGTGTTCATAAGGATGTCACTATCATAAATCAGTGTAGCTGCACTGGCTTTAGAAATGCTACCATGCTTTATGTGATCTGTATCAGATGTGGGTCGAGCTCTCCGTTCTTTGGTGCCTGGTGCCAGAAAAACAGTTCACTGAAGTTTACTACAATGATCAACAGGAAAAACATTCTGACTTTTTTAAAAAATATCTTTTTATTTCATGATGAGGATTTCTATTTCTTTTTTTTAAGATTATCATCCTGGAAGGTACTCAAACCCACCTTTCCTGCTCTTTCCATGGGCTTCTTAATTGAGTTCAAAGGGAAACTGAGGCTCTTGACCCTCTGCAGGACAGGACCCTAAGAGTTGGAAGGAAATTGTCTCACATTTTGTACAACCTGCTAATGTGCTTGTGCATTCATGCACAATAATTGATCTTACAAGCTTCTGAGTGTTCACTGGACTTACCATTATACCATGAATATTTTATAGCTGCACCACTATAATAACAGTAATTACATTTGCCCTTTTACAGAACCTTTTATATAAGGATTTCAAGGTGGTTTATGGATGGCAATTAAGCTCCATGGTCTTCTTGTGGAGTGAGAATTATTATTATCCTCCTGCAAATGGGGAAGCTGAGGTACAGAAAATCTGAACTTGACCTTGCCCAATGTCATAGATAAAATGGCTACCAGGACTAGGAGATGAATTCAAGGATTCTTGCTCCAGACTCACTGTAGTTATTTATTTGATCTGGATTATGCCACCAACTGAAGAAATGTTTTTTGAAGTTGAAACTCTTGATATTTTCCTATTATTGGGAATACTGTAAATTTTTCTCGCTCTTAAGTGTCGCTGTGTCTCTCTCCAAACCCTTACAAAACAGAAGGTACTCTCTGAAAGGATTCTGAGGTGCTGCACCCAGAGGCACTGACCCTATACCAGAGATTCCAGTGGAGACTTGTCACTAAACATTAGCCCAGGCTTGCAGGTACCAATACAAAAGTATTAATTCCGTTGTGAGCCAGAAATGAGCTGTGAACAAAGTCCAGGGTTGAAAGGCACTTTTCTCTCAGTCACTTTGCTAACAGTGAAACGATGTCCCAAGGTAGATTGCAATGCCACTGCCTGTCATTTAGATGAATGAAAATGACTCTCTGTGATTGCTGCTTTGATAAATTTATTTACTGTGAGAGTTCTAGCCCTTCATTGGGCTGTAGAAAAGGTGTAATTATTATACAATGATTATACAGCCAGGCTTGTGTTTAGAATGAAGAAGAAAAACACCTATTTATCCAGGGAAACTTAGCACATTCCCTGAGAGGTACCTTCATGTACCTCAGTCTAAATGGGGTGCGTGCTCAGGGCATGACAGCCTTTGGGAAGGTAAACTTCCATCAAGAAATTCTGGATCAGTGAGCCCACATGCACAACAGAAGGAAGCTGTGGTATTTTTATCTCAGTCACAGCTCTGAGGGAACATGAAGTGTCTCCACGTTTTCAGCTTCAGACTTGATGTGACTGAAGCCACGTGTGGGATTTCCCTGCAGCTGGGGAACAGATGGTGCCAGGTTATGCAATGTGGGGACAGCAGTCCCATGCCCTGAGCTGCTGCTCCCCCTAACACTGAGCTGGTTTGGGACAGCAGAACCCACAGAAACCAGTATGTAAATATAAAATGCTCTCCAAGTGTACAGAATCATTGTTTTGCAAAAGTAACTGGGAAATTATCACTTAATTCTGCCCATTCAGAACGTCCTTCAGGGAGCTCAGAGGTATCTTTAGCAGTTAGGAAGACACTGTAATTACTGTAAATGATGTAAAATCCTTTAAGCTATGAGAGATTCGATCAGTCTAATCAATATCTTGCAATAACAAGGTATAGCTTGGTAAGAACCATTGTGCAGTAATAACATTGTTTATGATTTATTCTCTTTTCCTTCCAAGTTTTTAGTCCAACGAACCCATGTACTGCAACAAAACAGTATCAGAGAGCAGTGCTAGTGGCTGAATCATTTGGCTATTACCACGAGGAAGAAATGTGCTCCTGGCCTGGGTAGAGGCAGAATGGGAATGAGTGGGGTGCCAGCACATCCAAGAAAAGCAAGGATAAAACAAGGCCAGTCTTACCACAGAGAAATGCCTGCTACAGACAACATATCTTGAGAAATGAGTTATTCTCTTAGCACAAGTTTCCTATCTTCTTTTTTTTTTTTTTTTTTCTCTTTTCATTTTTCTTCTATGTGGGATCTATGTATGGGCCCTATCCTGAAAAACAGTGGAGTTTCCTGCTCCTAGCAGGGCTGTATGAGCAGCTTTGCCTTTATTCTTTATAATAGGATCATTCATGGCATAAGTATCCAAAGGAAACTACTCACTCTACCCTTGACTATCACTACTCCTCTGAAATAAAAGATTGGACATGGCAACACATACTGAGTAATGTTCCACAGATTGCCAACAGCAGCTCTCTGAACTACATGTTCTGAACAGAACTATATTTTAAGTTCAAGATCTGACTTGCAAACACCTTAAAATGCATGGCAATTTCACTGTTGCCTTTTACTTATTCATCTCAGCTCTTCTTCCTTAGCACCTCTCAGCTTTGATGCATTAAGAATCATTAGTAAGTAAAGCACATTGAATCTATGCTTCTGAGTTTATGTTTCTGAACACAAGCGAAAACTCATACCCATTAATTATTTACTGAGCTGAAGACTTCTAAAATATATCTCGAGGAAGTTCATAGATTTATTAATTTTGGTTCATCTTATTTGGAGTTTTGTTAATGGAAGTTTCAGCAGGTGAGTAGCTGTTTTACATGCATCATACACAGTTAAAATGCAATTTCATCAAAAGCTGTTTATGAACAAAACACTTGAAAGTAAATGTGAATTGACCAAAGCATTTTCCCACATTGTTTGTGCTAATGCTGCTCCCTAAAATCAAAGATTTGATGGATTTTTTTGTTTTGCTCGCATTACAGGTTTTTATTCTATGCATGTAACAAATGAAAACCATGAACTGGAGTGGACATAGCATTTTGAAAACCACAAAGCACTTGATTCATTCAAATTATGTTTACATAGGGATTATTTCACCCATCAGTGAAATGCAGCTGCCTCTGGCTTGGCAAACGTCAGTCTTTAAAAAGAAACATTGCTAAGTGAAAAGAACTTTCTCTCATATAAAACTTGAAGGGGAATGTAGGCTTGCAGAATGTAATTACTCATTTGGATCTTAGCCCAGACACCAAAGCTATCATTCCCTCTTTAGCAAAAGTAACTTGGAATCTTAAGTGGTTACAGATAATGAAAGCCTTGATTCTGCAACCTTTATGGTAAATAAAATTAGTATTAGTAGTATAGTGCTTCCCAAATATTTAGATGTAATGGCACTTATGATTTATACAACACTTTGAGTAAGAGACCTCCAAGCTCTCTGTGAAAGTAAAGGTGGTTTTGATTCTCAGAACTACTTTTGGATCTCCACCTTTCAAACCCTGAAATATATTGTCTCAGGGCAAAAAAATTAACTGTATTCTGATCCCTGAATTTAGCAAAAGTTCTCAGTGTTCCCAACAGGGAAATTTCCTGCACGGATCATTGATGTAGCTACAAAGGATGTGGTCATGCAGGAGTGACTGTGACAGAAGGAGGTGGATTGAAGAATTGGTTTGCCTTCCAGCCTATTGATTTTGGGGTTTGTAATAGCATATTTAGCATTGATGTCAAAATCATGGACGGGTTGGTGATAAAGCTTCCACGGTGTTTTAAAAGCAGTGAGAGTGAGATTCCAGAGGGGGCACATCCATTTTCTCTATGATGTGCAACATCCATGCAATCATTTCTATCCACAGCAAAATGTAACCCATCAGTCCATGAGAATGTTTCAGCAATGAAGATGTTATCTGTTTCCTTCTGTATCCTTGACATTTCCATCAGTTCCCCCAAAGGATTCTCTGTCTTCCCTCCCAGATTTTGAGCTATTGCCAGACTGTCATCTGAAGATCGGTGTTATTTTACTTTGTCTTGGGAAAATATCTGTTCCATCATTGGAGGAGAAGAAAAAACATTACCCAAATGGTACTAAAATCCATTTTTTACATATTACAATAGTTTCATAAAACCTACTGGGAAGATAGGAAGAGAGATTTATGGAGAAAAGATTAGAAGATTGCAACGAGTGACATATAAATGAAAAGAATGAGATTGTGGAGGTTTTCTTTTTTTTCTTAAGCTAGAAGTTTTGGTCCATCTTAAAATGACAGAAAAATTTTTGGTCAATCCTACCTTACAAGATGTTAGAGAGTCTCTGTAATAATAATTAAAGCAAGAATACTTCCACACAATTTATGATCATAGAATCAAAGAATCAGAATGGCTTGGGTTGGAAGGGACATTAAAGAGCATTTCATTCCAACACTTCTGCCATGGGCAGGGGCACCTTCCACCAGTCCAAGTTGCCCAGAGCCCCACCCAGGCTGGCCTTGATGCATCAGATGATATATCAGCTCATTTCTGTGCAACTGTAAAACATGTTTGAACTGATCAGATGAGTACTTGGTGTTGGGTAAATTTGCCTTGTCTCTCTTTCTTTATCAGGATTACAGCTGATTTTCCTCAAGAGTGATGTTGATTAAATCAATTAGAATTATAACCCTGACTTTGGGGAATGCAATAAAACCTGAAGGTCATATAAATTTCTCTGATGAATAAACTTCTCTATGTTTGTAGAGAAGACCACAAAAGAGAAACCCCTTTTTCTGTCAGAGGAATTCTCTTGGGAAATTTGGCAAGGGGAAGTCCTGCTCTTCAGAAGGAACAATGCCTGGTGCCAGTATGTGCTGGGGGTCACCCAGCTGGAAATGACCTTTGCAGGAAAAGGACTTGGGGAGCCTGGTGCACACCAAGCTGGTCATGAGTCAGCAAGACATCCCTACTGCAAAGGACAACTTGACCCTGGGCTTTGTTAGGAAGAGTCTTTTCAGCAGATCAACAGAGGTGATCCTTTCCCTCCACTCAGTGCTGGTGAAAACACACCTGGAATACTGCATCCAGCTCTGAGCTCCTGGTGCTATAGACACGGGCTTTCAGGGAAGCCCAGGCTTCAGAAAAGGCCACCAGATGTTTGTGGCTAAACACTGCAACACAGGAATGTCTCTCTGACCATCAGGAAACATGTTTTACTGTGATAATGAGCACAGGTTGCTGCGGGATATTGTAGGTTCTTTACCCTTGGAGATATTCAAAAGTCATGAGGGCACAGCCATGGATAACTGGCTCTAGGAGTCCCTGCTTGAACATTGGAGTTGGACATCACAACTTCCAGAGGTAACTTCCAACCTCAGCTGTTCTCTGATCCCCGGATGCAGTAATTCTGTGATTCTAAGTAACTTTTAGTTTTATGAAGTCAAAGATCTTCAAAATAAGATGTTTCTATAGATGCCTTCCAGCTGTTAAAAGAAACACATTCTTCGAAGTCCGTGAGGTGGTCTGAAAATTCCCTTTTAAATGTTCCAATAAATAAATATCCTAAACCAAAAGGATTCTAATTATGCATTGCCCCAGGGAAGCAAAATTCCAGGTTTCCTGGGCCCTAGTGTTGGATTTCATGGTGCCCATCAGACTCAAGGGTGAAAGATAGAAACAGGTCAGTGTGTGGTGGAGAAGAGAGCAGCCAAGAAAGGATGATAGAGGGGTCTGAGAAATTGCTGGTAATTGTGGTCCAGCCCTTGAAAAATTTCTGTCAAGAGGCAGAACTAGACACATGCTATTTTTCAGTAGTCTGTGAGCTTCCCACGATAATGAGAAGAGCTTGCTTGCTTTTCCCCCCGCCTCTGCTCTGTACGTGTGTTTGTGGCCACATTGCAGAGGGAGGAAGGAACTATTCGTCTCCTTATGAATTGATATTTGAAATCTTTTTCCCTTTTAGCAAACTCATCTATCTTCACAGCACCTTTGCTACCGGGCAATTTCTACAAATCAAGCTGAACATTCGATCTGTGTTGTTTTTAATGATCTTTCTTGCCAATATTTATAATGTGCCTTGAAAGCTGAGGCAGACCATGGGCTAGATATTTAGTATTAATTAATGTGTCACTCCCCAGAACATGCACATGCTGAGGAAGCTAGTAAACACATTTAATGCTACCAGAGGGGTTGGAGGCACTTGTAAATTGGTAATTTATTTTACAGGTATCCCTCCCTCTCTTTCTTCAGGGATTCATTTCTTCATGCTCTCCTCTCCCTTTTAATTGCTGCAATCTCACTTCTTCAACTTGAATTTCACCATTTCACCTCCCTTTTGTCCAGACTCCCTCTGCCTCTGCCTCTTAAAGCTTATTAGAGCTTTTTATAATTGCTGTCAGTGACTGTACAGGAGCACCCAGTGGGGCAGATGGTTTTTGTGAGGTAAGAAAGGATTTTAGAGAAAGGGATTCCAAATGCAGAGAGGATCCAGAGGTGATTCTCCTCTCAAAAAATTCACAGGTTATTTCTGCATCACTGTTTCTGAGGGTGAAACGTATTCACTGTGCTAAGTGTCATTCAAGGAAGGTCAAGAATTGTTCTGCCATTTATATATTGTAAGTTAAGACTGAGATAATGGGTAGAACATACAGATATGAGCAGAACAATAGATAAGGCAAAAGAACCCTGATGAGACAGTTTTGGTCAGTTTGATAAGGAAATGATAAGCATATCATAAAAGTACTGTGGAACCAAAGATGAAAACCAAAATTTCCTTCCTTTTTCTGTAACAGAACTTAAATTTTGCCTTCAGGACCCCAGTGGCCTGATGCCCAATGAACAGGGGGCTGCTTCCTGTCTGTGAAAGTTTGCTCTGGTCACTGGAGGCTCTTTTTACCTTTTACCTCCAAACCCAACAGGACCTGCAGAGATCAGGGGCACCACAAGAGCTTTCAATCTGCACTCAGAGCATGTAGGGTCGAGTTGAAGCACGGTGGCTTTCATGCAGTGATATCCCAGGTGATAAATGAAAGCACCACTACAGGGTGATTATGCACATATTTTCCCTGCCTTCTGTATTTATTTTGTTTTTCTTTCCAAAGCAAAATGTCGCACAACTTGTGTTGATTGTGTGTCAGTAGAAATCAAATAATTAAGAAAGAAGAAAGGTGAGGTACATTTTTTCTCCTCTCAGCAGGTAAAGTCTTTTGGAGGTGTTGCTGGCTGGATTTGTTGTACCCTTGAATTGTCCCAAGCTCAGTTCCCATAATTTTCCCATGAGAATGCCAAAAAACTGCATGTTGGAATTATTAGTTTTTCTGTCAAATGTCGTGTAAAAGACATCAGTCTGAAATAAATCCATAATTTAGACAGCCTTTTTTCTGCCTTTATCTTTTTCCAGTGGACCACTATTCCCATGTAGACTTAGACATTTCCTAAATCTCTTCCTTAGGCTACAAATATCCCTTTCAATATTCCTTCCTCTTTCTAGCTGCCTTCTTTAATTTCTTCCTTATCATTTCAGGAGGATGTTAGTACATTTTTAAGATCTAGTTTCCCGTTTCTGGATTGATGTGTGATAAAGCTAATCAGAATTGCTGTTAAGAATAGTATGATGCCACTGATGGAATCAATAAGCAAGGAATAAAGACATGTTTTCAAAGTGTGCCCACCTCTGTCCTAGAAAGTCCTCCAGACAGGCATGAACTGAATGCTCTGGGTTTAAGAAATATTAACAAAACCCAACCAGATTTCACTGAGCTCTGCATTTCCTGAGCTCACTGTTAACTTATCTCCAGCATATTGGTGATGTGCCAGCAGATTGATTTGCAAACTTTCTGCCTTTATAATGTTCTATAAACCACTTTATGGGACAAAAGACAGATATATCCCTGTCTTAGAGAGCTTCCAAATTGCAGCTTAATTAAAGCACTGTGGGACACAGAGGGAAGACAAGGGCACAAGATAAAAATCAGAGGGTTGTATTCTTGCACAATGGATTCCCATTACCCTAAAGAGATTCATACCAGTGAATGGATTTCTCTCTGCAGGACATCTTTTATAACACTGTAAATACAGCAGGGAAATGCTTGAGTTTTCAGTCTGCTGGACAGAGAAGGGAAGGTCAGTCAGAAAACGAGAAGAGTCTTTAGGGTGTAAAAGGGTCCCTGGCACAGGGTGACAAAAAAGCCTCATTGGGGCAGACTCCTGGAAAAAAAGGCAGCAAACTTGTGTGGTGGGAGCAAGACTAGGGCAATGAAAAGATAAGGGGAGAAACCTGTGTGGCAGTGGAAGGACTAAAGTCACCTCCACAGAGCTGCAAGTTCTGCATCAACATCAGAGCTCACTGTCACAGGGAGCAGCTCTTCGTGCTGGTTTGACTCCTGCTCAGTTTATCTTTCTTTAGGTTTGGGTACTGGTGCAGAACCTATTACAGAAGTATACAGAGGAGAGAGGGGATGATAAGCCCTGTGATAAAAGCATGTGTATGTCATTGCATTTTGAAAATGTGATATAGTGACAGCCAAGCTGAAGGCAAAACACCCATTTATTTCAGCCTGTCCTTAAACACTTGAGAGAGATAAAAAACACACCTGGGGATATGGAAAAGCAGTATCTGACTACTTTTTAGAGATGCGACTGTGTTTAAGTGAATCTAAACCACCAGTAAATATTAAGGCTGATAGGTCTATTTATTCAGAACAACAATGAAGGAAGATAAATAGCCCTGTCTCAGGAAGAGGTAGAACAAATGACACCCAGAAACAAGCACGAATAACTATTAGAATCACAGAATCCTGAGCTGGAAGGGATCCACAAGATCCTCAAGTCTGACACCAGGTCCTGCAAAGGACAAACCCAACAATCCCACCATGTGCCTGGGAGCATTATCCTAATGCTTCTTGAACTCTGTCAGGCTTGGGGCTCTGATCACTTCACTGGGGAGTCTGATACGGTGTTCAACGACCCTCCGGGTGAAGAACCTGATTAATTTGAAGGGACTGACTAAAAAGTAGGAAAAAATGAAACTTGACTGATGTAAGGCAGGTTGCTTTAGAGCTTCTTCTGCACAGGATATGCAATTGATCTCTGCATCTGGCCATGAACAGGAAGACCTTGGCATTGCATGGAGGAGACAGACAAGGTTCAGTAAGGTTGAGTTGGGAAGGATGACCCGAAACTGTCAGATTATTTCTCTTGATGGTACTCTACACACCCCCTTGCCTTCTTCTTTGGAAAGCCCAGTGCCAAGAAAATATTGACTGGAAGCTTCCAGGGATGCAGATAACTAATTTAATCAATTCATTAATTAAATGCACCCTGTGAGGGTGGTGATGCCCTGGAACAGGTTGCACAGAGAAACTGTGGTTGCCACACCCCTAGAAGTGTCCAAGGCCAGGTCAGATGGGGCTTGGAACAACCCGAGATAGTGGAAGGTGTCCCTGTCCATGGCAGAGGGTTGGAACAAGATGATCTTGAAGGTCCCTTCCCACTCAAATCATTCTGTGATTCCATGATGCTGTGGTCCTGTCTTGCAGGGCATTTCTGGAATGTGAGTTGGAATTAAGATCTCCTGCCTAAACACTCAATTGTAGGGATGGTGCTGGGGTCTTCATCTTTACAAAAATGCACACACTGCATACAAATACAAATATAAATTGTAACTTCAGGGGGGAAGTATGAGGCACTTGTTTGGGTTCATCAGCAAGGATTTCATACCACGAAATCTTAGAGAAGGCAGTCTAATCCTTGCTGGAGGTTCTATCATACAAGGACATCCTGAGCTGTGTAACATGCTGGTTTAATTCTCAGCCTCTTAAGAATAGCTGGAGAGTTCTAAGCCAAACTGAATTATGGAGCAAAACCACCACAAAGGCTGTTCAAGCCAGTATGTTTTATTGTGCAACAGAGATGGACTGAGAACCCAACTGGTGGTTGTCAGCGATCTGCCAGTGGGTGATAATGCAGTGCTTTTAGTCACATCCACATTCACATTACTTGGGAACTAACAGAGGGAAAAACAATACAAATGAAGCCAGAGGGGGTTTTAATGAATTTTATTGAACTAAAAATGGAACTATGAAGTGAGGTTGATCAGGCAATAAGACGCATACGCAGGAAACTTTTTGCTTCAATATAAGGATAATTGAAAACTGCCAAAATTTAACATTAGCCTATTAGTAGTGGTTGAGCTCTAATATTAGAGCTGTAGATGGGGAAAAACGAAAGGCTTACCTCCTCCTTGTGGTACATGTTGCGCTGCAAGAAAAGAGAGAAAGTACCTAGAGTGATACATAATTAGTTATTAAGAGAAAATAGTCCTTCTGTGTTAAAATCATCAGCTTGTGCTGAGATCCATATGTGGCTGCCTCCTGGGCATTGTTCTTTAAGCACTATTAACTGTAGCTGATGGTATTAATTGCCTTTTGCATTTGTCTGTCAAATGGGGAAAGAGCTATAT
This sequence comes from Serilophus lunatus, assembly GCA_013399895.1. Taxonomy (NCBI): domain Eukaryota; kingdom Metazoa; phylum Chordata; class Aves; order Passeriformes; family Eurylaimidae; genus Serilophus; species Serilophus lunatus. The sequence continues at coordinate 186,209 of VXBA01002938.1, read as the reverse complement.
TGCAAATGCAATCTTTTCCTGATCTTCATTTTCAGAAACAGGGTTGGGGAAGACTGAGAAGAGGCTTAGAGACAAACCACTCCTGTGTGAGAAAAAGTCTCAAAAACCTCCCCAAGGAGACTTGTAGCATTTATGTTCAAACCTTGTAATAATAACAAGGTTTGGTTTAATATTTTATGGAGGGATATTTTTAATTGGAAAAGAATTCTGCATTAAGTCTTCATTAAAAAGACATCTCCCCCCCACCATGCCTAATTCTTCCCATGGAGCTGTAGATGCTGCTGGTTTAGTCTTAGGGATAATGAAGCATCAGATGTGCTCATAGACAGCACTTATTTCACATGGTTCAAACTCCTGGCATGTGCTGCTGTGTGAATAGTGTTAAGTCTGCCCTGTACAACAGCTGGGAGGGGAGCACAGGTCCCCCACTCAGATCCAGATATATCTGTGTGATCATCTACAATCTCGAGCTGCAAGCCTTGCCTGCAGCATGAAGTCTGTTACAGGTCTGTGTCTCCAAAATATATTTAGCTCAGGAGTCTATAAATGCCAAAGCCACAAAGTCCTTGGCACAATCATTTTCCATTATCTTTTTTACAACTGAGGCAAGAAAACCCATCATGATTTATCATGGATCTCTAAACACTGAGCCTGACAAAGATCTTTCCTTGAATTTGTACTGGGCTTTTTGCTTCCTAAGTTAAAATTTTAAAACAAAAATATTTAAAATTTAAAATGTTACAATTGTAAACTTTTAAAAATTTTAGATGAAGCTGTATATTTCCTTTAAGTTCATGTTACTATATTGAGATGTTTGATGCCAAACTTGGAGCAGCAGTCAGTTATTTCCAAAATATAATTGGAATATCTCCACTGGCAAAAATAGGAATTTTAGCACCAACCTTCCAAAAATCTTCATGATGTCAGCTTAGAAATGAAAAAGAGAGAAATCCTTAGTGACTGATGAAAAATCTGGTCAGGCATAACTTTATAATCAGGGGCTTTATTTTCTTAAAAGTTAAAACTTCTTACAGGGTAATGCAACATTTAAGTCACTGTGTTCTCTTAAATTCATGTTTTTACTCACTTTTAGGATTGTTGGTTATATCCATGTGAGACTCGAGGACCCCAGGGAGACAATAGTTTGTCTGTGACCACTTCAGTCCAAGATTTCTGCTGAAACTGCCACAATGGAAAAAACATAGAAAGGCAAAGCAGTTTGTTCTCAGATCACACAGAAATAGAAACAGTAGAAACCTGAGCTGTGATAATACAGATCTTTATCCAACAGGCAGCAAAACCTGGAAATTAAAAACCTGCTCTCATTTGTTGCAACACTGAACCAGAGAGTGTTTGCTGCAGAAGGTCTGGCTTGAAAAATAATTTTAATAAATATTACAGAGATGTGTTTCAAGATTTTTCTAAGTGAAACTCTGAGCCATGATAAATCTCGTAGAGAATAAAAAAAAAGAGAGGGGAAAAGATGAAGAGAGAAATACGGGGAAGGGAAGGGAAGGGNGGGAAGGGAAGGGAAGGGAAGGGAAGAACTCATGTAGCAGCCAAGGAACCCAAAGATCCCAGCTCTGTTATCAATGCAAATTGTGCTCCAGGCAAAATTTCCTTGGTGCATTATTGACCTTTAAAATTACAACCTACTTCCAAATATTGCTTCATGCTGCTATCTCTTATTATACTTGGCTTTCTCACAGCATTTGTTTATCAGTCTGCTCTTCTGTGTTTACCTTAAGCCTTTCAGAAGCAATTACTTGGAGGATAGACATAACTCAAAATAACAGGTATAGAACAAAGCAGAAGAGAGGCTAAAAAAGCTCAGGATGAAGAGTAAAATGGGGAAGGGACTAGAGATGGAATTTGGAAACAGTAAAATAAACAATACAGACAAATCTTTTCAGTTCTCATTAGGATTTGACAGTACTGCAACATAAAATATGCACAAAATGACCACCCTTGATCAGACCAGATGACAGGTGCCCAATCTGTGAATAAAATAACATTGAGAGATGCTGATTCCACAGGAGCAGAAATGACTCTTCGCTAGATTAAGACCCTGGAGTTAACCTAAACCACAATTTCACCAGGTGAACCCTTACCTTAACCCTAACTCTGTCTTACCAAGTGCAAAGTGGATGGGCCCATAGATGGTATAAGGAATCATCCCACTGCAGCCAGGCAGGGATTCCATGTGATTTCAGACACCACTGACATGCTGGATATGGCTGAGTCTTCCTTGCCTTCTGAGTCTTGCCTTGAATAGTACAGTAGATACAAAGAGAACATAATTTCCTCCTGATGTGACTTTCTCCAGAGGATTTTCTTTCTGAAAAAGTTCCCAGGACACAGATATCCAAATAAAACTTCATTGCTCCTGCTCCTGTTAACATTAGTCAACAGATTTCTCCTGATCTTCAGTCAGAGAGAGAAAAATAATTCTATCTTTCTGTATGAATAGATCAAGCAAAATATTCATAAACAACATGACAACAAAGGGGAGAGATGCTTGTACTGTTTTCCAGGGACATTTACATTGTCTCGTGAGGTAGAAAAATACTATTAAAAAAAGAAAATAAAGAAAACTAAATATACTGTAAAATAAAAGAAAAATTGAAAGGTTGCAAAAAAAGTAGAATCTTAGAATGGTTTGGGTAGGAAGGGATTGCAAATTCATCTTCTTCCAACCCTGCTGCCATAGGCAGGGACACCTTCCACTAAAATTGATTCCTCAAGACTCATCCAGCCTGGCCTTGAGTCCTTCCAAGGATGTCAATCTGGCCCTGAGTATTCTTTGGCTTCCTATGGCAACTTGCTGATTTGCCAAGTCTGATGTGGCTGTCTTAGTGCACAGGGATGACACAGACACAATTCCAGCAGGCTCCTGTCATCCAGTGGAGAGATGCTGGGCACAGAAAGCAGAAGGATCATCCTTTATTCCTTCATTCACAATTAAAATTATAAGAAATGTCAGACTGACAGCTGAGCAAGCAGCAAGCAAAGTCATCCAGGAAAGAGGGACTGTGGACACAACATCTTTGACTGGAAAATCAGTCTCTGGGAATTTCTTGGAGGGAACTGGATTATATCCTTTGTGAGCACTGGTGAGCTCCATACAGCTCAAACAACAACAGAACCCAAGCAAAACATCCTAATGGAACTCACGGGGCATCTAAACTCCATCTATACACTGCACATTTTCTACTTTTTATTGTCTACAACTCCCCATTTAGTTTGCTGGACTTTCTCTGTCATATACAGCAAAAAACTAGGCATGAGTTATCAAAGAATTAGATGCTGCTTGGTTGAATCCAAGAGTCTTTTACAGAGATTTGTGGACATCTATTAGCATGACCTATCTTCTCCTTCTGAAAAGATGCATTAAATACCCCATCCCTGTCTCACAAAAGTATTATAAACTCATTATGAAGATTACAAGGTGCTCAGAGACCAAGAAGGCATAAGAATTATTAGCATATTATGATGTAGAAGTTGCACTGAGACCTCTGAGCTCATTTTCCTGGAGACCTATAGTTATTTGTCAACAGCTAATGATTTTTTACCTTCAACTGCACAGATTAAATTCGAAGTTATGGTATAGAGTCCATTTGCCAATATATGACAGTCAGATCCATTCAAATCCTGGATTATTCCAGACCTGGAATTATGTTTTCCCAATGCATGTGTTCAAACAGGGCAGATTCAGATGAAAAAGCCTACCCAGGGAAGTGGTGGAATCACCATCCCTGGATGAGTCCAAAAGAAGTGTAACTGTGGTACTTGGGGACATGGCTTAGTGGTGTCCTTGGAAGTGCTGAGGGAATGGTTGGTCTCTATGATCTTAGAGGGCTTTTCCAACAGTTAGTATTTTATGATTCTATGAATAATCTACTTTGGGAGAGGGAATGTTTATTTTTCGTGAACTTGTAATCAGATTTTCTCATGGATCAGCAGAGAGGCCACGGACTGTAATGGAAACATTTGCATAGACTTTAATAGGCTTTGTGTTGGATCCATAGCATTGTGGGATAACACAGGGTATTATTACTTCTTCATCTAATAATCCCACACAGAGATTGCTTTACACATATTATGCAGATTTACAAGGATGAAAATAGCTCCTTGATCAGTTTTGCCTCCATGTTAAATTATTCTGTCACTTTTTCAGCAAATTTTTCTTCTCCTCAAGATGACTGACATCATAAACACACCATTTCCATTTATTGTCAAATATCTGTGTGTAATGTCTGAAGAACTCAAATCCTCTTTATCACCATGGAAAATATGTGTGTGTTGGTGTTTATGTCTTTGTGTGCTCTATCAGGAATTTAACTTGTTTTCCTCTGATACCATCATATATTTTATGTGTGGCTTAGGACTCAGAGAACTGCATTTCTTTCCATGGTTCCATTAATCATGTCAGACCTTCAGCTACATTTAATTGTAAGTGCCAGGCTGAAGAAATTCATTTTGTGGCCATTATCATTAGGCAGAACTGTTGGTGGTTTAATACTACCCTGTAGAGGAAACCCACAGAGCAAAACATGAGAGTGATAATGGCTATTGCTTTCTCATTTTGAAGCAGGAACTACTCACCAGGTTTTTTTTTCTGCTTTAAGCTTATTTTCTCTTAGTTCTCCATGCGAGGGAATTATAAATTTAGTAAAAGTGTATCTGAATAATCCTCCGCCCCGCAAAAATTTAAACATGGCACTTTACTCTGATGCTAACAGTGGGGACAGGAACATGCTGGCAATATACTTTAGACTGTGGACAGTGTTTAGACTTATCCCCTGGCCTAAATGCTTCTGGAACAGCCAGGTGCACAGCAGCTGCTTTGGTTGTGGTCCAAGGCAGAAGGGAGCCTCACTGCTTTAGGAATCTTCTCCAGAAAAACTCCTTTTAGTTCACACATGGCTCAACTCTCGAGCATGCTGAGCTCAAGTTTCCAGTTTTTGTTGTGTCAAGGGGGTTGAAAGTTAATGCAGAGACATAAATTGCCACCTAGGCCAGACCTCAACCCCAAAGAGTGCAAGACTCAAGGCAACCTCATCCAACCTGGCCATGAACACTTAAAGGGACTGGAAGTAACTTCACTGGACAGCCAGTTCCAGTGCCTCACAACCCACACAGGGGGGAATTTCTTTCTACTACCCCATTAAAATCTACCCACTTTCAGTTTAAAACCACTACATCTCATCCTACAACTACCAGATCTTGACACTGGACAGGATCATTGAAGCCTTTACTGAACCCTTGTGATACTGTAATATTCCAGTAGCTTTTCTGTGCTGGGAAACCTCAGAAAAAGCAGTTACTCTCTCTTCAAGGCCAGGTTGGATGGAGTTCTGAGCAACCTGGTCTAGTAGAAGGTGTCCCTGCCCGTGGCAGGGCATTGGAATGAGATGAGTTTTAAGGCTCTTTCCAAACCAAACCACTCTGTGATTCCTTCTGGATCTTAAATTGTTTTGCAATAGCAGAGTTTTCTTTGGATCTCATGGCAGATCAGCATCAAAAAAAGAGTTTAACTCATTAGGAAATTCCACCCTTGTAATTTTGGCTCCCTAGTCAATGAAGGCAAGGTTGAATGAGAAAGATTACAAATATGTCCTTTATTACTCTGCAGTGTTTCTCCCCTTATAGCCTGGTGGTTTGCTACACTGTTCTCATAGGAAATGAAAGTTTGAGTCCCTTCGAGCAGGGAATGAAATGGAGAAGTGCTGTAGCAATTCAATTTTGGGTTCAGTGGGGTTATTTGTAGGGTTGAAGTTTTTTTTGCTCGAGTGCTTTGATCTCGTATTCACACTGCAAACCTGCCAGATTGCTCTCTTGTTTCCTGCTCAAAAGAACAATTCCCAGGTCTGCGTTCAGCACATGCTCAAGGGTATTTTGGGTCAACAAGTGAGGCCCCTCGGGCAGTGTCAGAAGGATGCTGGCAAGTAATTTGAAGATTGATATGGGAATTAGATGTGAAATAGGTACTGGCAACCATGCTTTTCCCCTTCAGAAAAGTAATTCCTTTACAAACACAGACAGAGGATTAGATACTTGGAAAATTTTCAGACTAAAAAAATCCTAAATATCTGTGGATTTGTGGATTTGAGACAGCAGAGGAATTCAGCTTTTGTTCCATCCCTCTAAATCGTACAGTCCTCAGTTTAATTTGTACCCTTGTTTTGTCCTACATACGTCTGTGTTACAGACTCTAAAATTTTGTTCCAAAGATGCACTGAGAGTGGTTTCTGAATCACAGAATTTATTACTTCTTATCTTTACCTTAACAAAGAACCTCCTTCCACCAGAAGGAACTTCCAGGCCAACTTTCAAACTTCGACTGTGACCTTTAATATAAAAATGGTGCAGATAGAGATGGTATTTGAAATGGGAACATAACAAATGGAGCAAGGGGCAAAAGGGCCTCAAATACTACAACTGGGCTGCAGATGAAGATGGAAATGAAAGGAAATATCTTACAGAAAGTATGAGATGTCTGAAGAGAGCAGTGCCCAATATAAACAGCCTTTTCAAGTGCACTCAATCCTCATTAACGTGCTCTGGGACTTTGTGCCTTCCCTGTGATGGATTTGAAGAAGGATTTGAAAATTTACTATTGCTTCCAGCAGGTAGATTTAATTCCCCATCTAAAGCTCATTGAAGTCAACGAAAAAAAGATTCTCATTGAGTTTGGTGGACCTTGGCTCAGTCTCTTTGACATTTAGCTGAGGTAGCTGAAACTTGTTCCCCTCGAGCCATCCAGAGGTTCTGTTGAACTGAGCTTTCTCTCACAGTGTGAGGTATAATAGGCCAGAGTTGAACACATTAACGAAAAAGAAGGTCAGAAATCTTGCTTCCTTGTTAGCACAGTGTCATGGTTGAACTCAACGGGCAGCCAAACCCCACACGGCTGCTCACACTTCCCCTGGGCAGTGGGATGGAGGAGAGAACTGGGAAGAAAATAAAATGTGTGGGTTGAGATAAAGGCAGTTTAATAGGACAGAAGAGGATGATGATGATAATAACAACAATGATAATAACAACAATAGTAATAACAACAAAGGTAAAAATAATAATGACGTACAAAAGAAGTGATGCACAATGCAGTTCCTCACCACCAATGTACTGATGTCCAGACAATTCCTAGACAGCTTTCCCCAGTTTATACACACACCATGATGCCATATGGTCTGGAATATCCCTTTGGTCACTTGTGGTTAGCTGTCCTGGCTCTGTGCCCTCCAGGCACCTCGCTGGCAGGGCAGTGTGAGAAGCTGAAAAGTCCTTGACTTGGTGTAAACACTGCTCAGCAGCAGCTAAAAATCAGTGTGTTATCAACATTATTCTCAGGCTGAATCCAAAATACAGCACTGTACCAGATACTAGGAAGAAAATTAACTCAGTCCCAGCCAAAACCAGGGTGCACTGCTAAGACTCAAAATGTGTTAAACACTCTATAAGATTTTGAGGCAGAAGTCAAAAAATATAGGGGATTAACTGGAAACATCTGTTTTCTTAGTGATCAAAGGAGATTAAAAAATAGAGGGGAAAAAGAAGAAAAAGCAAATATTTGCTTCTGTGTTGCTGTAAACACCTGTTGTAGCAAAATAACATGGATGCAGATCAAAAGGCACTGCAGGAGATCAGTACCTGGCCTGACAGAGCAGCATTCAGGACTCCAAAAGAGCCCTGTGTGCTCTGCTGTACGTAATGCATGCCAGAGCAACCCCACCAGATTCAGAGTGTTCTGCATGAAGGGAAAGGTAGAAGGCAACAGTTTCATTTCCCTCCCCCAGAGTATTTTTTTTCCTATTTAGCACTGATAAACATTATCCCTTCTCCTGAAGGTTGGGGAACTTTCTTTGCAGAGCTTGGTAGGAAGTTATTCCAGTATTTCACTGCACAGTAGGTTGTTTCCACTATGTATTAACAAAACAGCTCTGCTATCAGAGCATCTGCAGGACACAGAGCAGATCCACTGCTGGTCTCTTCCCATTAGCTGGATTCCAAACGTTGTATTCAAGGACAGCATTTATATTGCAGGGGAAAAGAACAGCTCCCCATCCATCTGACTGAAAATTTTCATTGTACAGACATGAACTGAGTGTAGATTACCCAGAAAAGGCAAAAAAGGGAGATTAATGTGGTGTGAAGCCACTGGGATGCTCCATAAGAAGAGAGTCAGGATGTGAGTTCAGGCTAAGGACAAAGACAGTGACCTCCTCTTCAAGGGCTGGATCATAGAAAAATAGAAACACAGCATGGTTTGGGCTGGAAGAGACCTTAAAGCTCATCCCATTCCACCCCCTGCCATGGGCAGGGACAACTTTTACTAGGCCAGATGGCTCCAAGCCCCATCCAGCTTGGCCTTGGACACTTCCAAGATTGGGGCAGCCACAGGTTCTCTGGGCAACCTGTGCCAGGGCCTCCCCACCCTCAGAGTAAATGCATTATGTACACGTAAAAATGTATAAAGTAAATGTCAAATACATGAAGATGTGTTGATGAAATGTAGATGTGTTTTATAAATAAATTTGTAATTGTATAACCTGAAAAAACAACTGCCAGAGCAAGGATACCCACTTTTCACATGATAGCATGAACTGTGGCTTCAGTGGTTTTGCTTTTCTCCCTCCCTCTGGTCACCATCCTTCTGAAGTCAAAAGTCAAAGCTTCCAATATCTTTTCCTCTTTTCTTCTTTTCACCCAGACTGTAATTTGGGTTTGAGATCATTTAAGGTATGATAAGACATTAAACCTGTTTCAAAAACTCCAGACCAGGCAAAGACAGGGAAGGGTGCATAGCATTTCCTCCATGCTCAGGGATGGCAGAAAGGAAAGCTCTTCCATCTCTGCCTGCTGCATGGAGCCTCTTCCAGCCAGCCATACTCCATGCATCCTTCCCATTCCAACTCCCTCGGGCAGATGGGCAAAACATGCAAAATTCACAGGGCTGGCAGGATTTAAGGCTGAGTGAGGCTCCACAGTGAGCCATCCTCAGCCTAAGGATGGGCCAATGACTGCCCTGCCAGCCTGGAGACAGCATTGTGATGCTCTCTGTTTGAAGGCACAATTTCCCACAAATACTGCAACAACACTGCTCAGGAGTGCCTGTATTTCCACAAGAGAATGATTTACAAAGGACAAAAAAATCAACAGCATTGGTGCAGAAATATACTGTGTTTTGCAACAGACCTGCATCCCCACCTCAACCCCCAAATTTTGCTGTACTCAGACCTCTGTATCAGGCATTTCTCACTTCAGGTTTCTGTAGCTTGTCTTTCCTAAGTGAGCTAAGCAGCCTTCCACTGCTTCCAAAGTCCTCTTTCCACATCATTATGTTTTCTTGTGTGAAGTAAGAGGAAGACTGTTACAACTACCCACAGAGGTTGCTCTACCTTCACAGCAATAGTTTTGGTGATTTTTAACTCAAAGGATTCAGCATTTATTTTTTTTTAGTGCTTCTTCAATGCAATCTGAGGATAAAGTCAGTTTTTATCAACACTGAAATAGAGGAAGCAGCGTTAAGTTTGAAAGCCCAATTTTCAATTTAAGCCATGTAGCATCACCTTCACTTGTGTAACATGCCATGCACAAAACAGAGGAGCAGGGAGCATCACAGAGCTGCTGGGATGTTTTACACAAACCTGACAAAGTCTTATTATCAGCTGAACAACTGCAGAAGGTGTCATTTTCACACATCCAGACAAGTTGCATTTCTCCCCTCTATCCTTTTTGCACAAAGGGAGCAATTACAAAGGTGTCTTTCCCAGAGCAGAAGCCAGTTGGTCTAAGGCTTGTGGAGAATCCATCATAACCTTGTTATGGCTGACATGCCGTAGCCAGTTGAGTTCATTCTGTGTTCTGACCTTTTCCTGGAGGTCTGGAGGTCTAGGCCATGGCAACTAGATAACATATATCCTGCAAGAACCAGCTGATTCCTCTCCTGGATGACTTCTGAGTGAGAACCCTGAAAAATGAGAGGTTTAACATCGTTGGTTTTGTCAGTCTCGTGATCTTTTTGGGATATGTATCAATAGAAAAAATATGGGAACAAAAGGAGAAATATTTTAGTTGTAAAGCTCATGGGTGGTAAGACAAAGGATTCTGGGGGAACAACAACACTTCCAAGGGTTTAGAAGGTGGGGGGATGAGTAACAGACTGCAGAACCAAGTTATTGTTTGTTACCTTGTACAATGGGGGAATTGAAATTTTAAGTGTTAGAGGCACAAGTAAGGAGCCAATGGAACAAAGTGCAAGACTGAAAATAAATGTACAACTTCTCTATCAAGGCATAAGGTCACAGATATCCAAAGAGAGCACACTTATCAATGTGTGGAGTCCATCTCCCTGCAGGATTTGCCCCTGCAACACATTCCACACAGTGGACCAGTGGAACATGTTTGGAATACACCAGTAGCCTTTTAAGGTGTTTGTGAGCTAAACACTGTGTATTGGGTTTTCCGTGGCCAGGTTTTGGTAGCAGCAGGGGGGGCTGAGGGGGAGGCTTCTTTGAGAAGCTGCTGGAAGTTTTCCCCATGTCCAGCAGAGCCAGTGCCAGCCAGCTCCAGGCTGGGCCCGCTGCTGACCAAGGCCAGGCCCATCAGCAGTCAAAGGAACGCCTCTGTGACAACATATTTGAGAAGGAAGGGGAAAAAAAGTTTAGCTTCAGATGAAGATTAATTCCAGAGAGGAGCAGAGTGAGGACTTGTGAACAACAACGCAGACACCAAGGTCAGTGGAGAAGGAGGGGGAGGAGATGCTCCTGGCGCCGGAGCTGAGATCCAGCTGCAGCCCATGGTGCAGCCCATGGTGAAGCAGCTGTGCCCCTGCAGCCCATGGAGGAGCACAGGAGTGCAGAGATCCACCTGTAGCCCGTGGAGGAGCCACGCCGGAGCAGGTGGATGCTGGGGAAGGCTGTAGCCCGTGGGAGACCCATGTTGGAGCAGGGTCCTGGCAGGGGACTGTAGCCTGTGGGGAGAGGAGCCCACGCTGCAGCAGGATTCTCTGTTAAGGCTAATGGCCTAGCCTTGGGGGCCCATGTTGGACCAGCTGCACCTGAAGGACTGCACCCTGTGGAAGGTGACCCATGTGGCAGCAGTGTCTGAAGAGCTGCTGCCCATGGGGTGGACTGTCATTGGAGCAGTTTGTGAGAGGGACTGTGTCCTGTGAGAGAGACTCACACTGGAGCAGTTTGTGAAGAGCTGTCTCCCGTGGGAAGGACCCCATGGGAACGCACTGGAAAGACCCTTCTTCCCAAGCAGCAGCTGGAAACAGCAACTGGCCATAACCCCTCTCCCTGTCTCCCTGCACCGCTGGGGGAGAGAAGGTTGAACGTGAAGAAGGAGGGGGTGGGGGGAAAGGTGTCTCTTATTGTTCCTCACTCTTTACCTCTGATCTTGTTAGTAATAAATGTAACTAGTATCCCTACATGGAGTCTGTTTTGCCTGTGATGGTGATTAGCAAGGAATCTCTAATGGTCCTTAACTTGTGAAGCCTTTTGTTCTATTTTCTCTCCTCTGTTGTTTGCAGAGGGGAGTGAGAGAGTGGCTGTGTGGGCCCCTGGCATTTAGGCTGGGTTAAACCACTGCACAGTATTATTATGTCCCCAGCTGTGCCAGGGTGATTTTTCCATGTTATTACTTATTGCAGTGGTAGGGATACACAACACCTGCTGTATCCAATTTAATTTTAAATATGTTGAGCAATGGGATTTCTCTCAGGCTCCTTGTGAGGGTCTTCTGCAGTCTCACTCCTCTGGGTTCATCCCATTACTCCTGAAAATCTGCACAAACGTTTTCATCATGAGAATGACTGTTCTTGGATGAATTTTGATGTTCTGCTCCTGACCCAGACTAAAGAGTTTCATCTGTGCAACAGGGAATTTCGCAGATATTGAGCCAACATTTTTTAGACTATCTGGAGCTATTTATAGGCTGCCATGCTGTTCTCTGGCACATTTCCTTAAAGATTTCTTAAATCCTTCTTAGCCTGGTAGAGATTTACAACAAGTTCACTGATCTCCTAACCTTATTTTTATTTATAAATTCAGACATCAAACTCCCACTGCCATAAGGGAAAGTGGGTTGGGGAATTAGTCACAAGAATCTTTGGTATGTGTTGCAAATTCTGTTTTATTCTGATTTGGCAATCTACCCTTCAAGACATCCTTAAAACAAGTTTGCTGTGTATAATTGGTGACAAAGGTAGTCAATTAAGAATGCTTGAAAAGTCTCTGCTTATTGACTAACAGCCTGCAGAGTTGTATGTTGTTCCTTCCTTAGCAGCAAGACTGTTTATCATGATTAATTACTGTCAAATCTCCATAGGTTAATAACAGCAAGATATAAGATATCTACTATAAATCTGCAAATAAATTGTTTATTAGAGAAAATAATAAGAAGAATTTTTCAACTATCCTACTGAAGCCATAACTACATGCAAGTCTATCTGGTTCAACTGCCTTCCCTGAGACCCTACCTTTTAAAAAAACATTTTTATTATCTTTTCTGTTCCCCCATTTTTTTTGTCTCCCTGGACTATTTCATAGAAGATCTGTTGAAAAAGGATTATAAGCTTGTACCATTCTTCTGCATCTTCATGTTCTTTCTAGAGCAAGGCTTGAAATAACATGTCAGATTTAGATGTCTACTATTCTGAAAGCAAGCTGAAAAGGATTTGGAAAGGAGTTACAGGAGAAAAAACCTATAAAAAGTACAACTGAAAAGAAAAAAGTCAGATACATTTTCAAAGCTCATGTAGACAATCTGAGTTAAGAAAGCAGCAAGTCTATTCCTTGAATTTTACTGAAAACTAAGTGCTCTGTAGTGTGGAAACAGTGACAAACTTGGCATCTACAGGTGAATTTTGAGAAATAATGTCCATACTCCTGTTTAATTATTAATCTACAGAACACTCAAATTTAAATTGGAGCCTTTCAGCCACTGGTAAGTACTTCTATAGAGCAGAGGCACAGCTCAACTTAACTAACAAGTCACTACAATCTTTTTCTTCTCAAAAAAAAACCCCAAAAAATCATGGTGGATGATCCTCCCTCCAACTTTTAACATCTTACGTTATCTAATAAGGAAGGAGGTCCTTGAGGTCTTGTGTCACAGCTTTTCTTCTCGTGCTTACCATCAGCCTGAGAGACACACCTGGCTCAATGTAACTCATGCTGGAGCTGTGGAACATGTGGGATCCAAGCCTTGTTCTTCTACTGCCAGTTGACAGCCTAGAGATGGTATGGAATCAATGGAAAAGGAAAGTTTGCACACAACAGTAGCAGTTTCCAAGGAAAAGACTCTGTCAATAGGAGAATTAATATAATCTTGAAGGAATGAGATCAAAGGATTCAACAATCACACAGCAAGGAAGATTATCTATGAGTTTCGAACTGTTAATTCAGTACTTCTTGCCGATTTTCACTGAATAAGTTTTGAATGAGAAAGCGTGTGTCATGTTTATAAAGACAAAATAAAGATATAACACACAAGTGTCAAAAAAAGGGATGTATTTAGGTCAAGGGCCATCTTCTAATTAAAGGTAGGCAATTTGAGGGAAAAGCAAGGACATGACTGCCATGGTGTTACAACAATTCAATCACTGGGAAGGCATTGTGCATTTTTTGCTTCAGTTCAGAGGCAGCTGAACATCTGTTTTTATTTCCTTTACCTTTAATCCTAAATGGTTACAAAACACTGTTAATCCTGAAGAGGGAAATCTGCTTTATCAGGCTACTTGGAAAGGCACAGCTTCACAAAACCCTTTTGTCAAAACAATAGGGAAGCAGAAAAACAAAAGATTGATTATTTAAACACCAAAATTATTCACATGAAGATCACTATCTGGCTTCCCAACAGAATAAAAGAGTAGATGTTTGTAGAAGGTAAAGCATCTCCTTTTCAGTGCCAGGCCACCAAGAAGGTCCACATGAACAGAAACATCTTTGAATCCAGACTCCACAAAGGTAACCAGCAGGTTCCATCTGAGAAACCATCCAGTGCTTGTGCTAATTCCCTCCTGAACAACCTACCCAGCTGTTGAAAATTAAAACATCATCAGGGTTCTAATTGCACATCCTTGTGCCAGGTTCAGGCTCCAATTCACAGATGAATAAACAGCAATGACACTCCAGGTCCATTGCAAAGATTTTCTACAACACTGGAAAAAGGGATTTGACAGGAATGTGGACTATCAGATTCGCTCTCTCGTAGCCAGCAGGTTGGGGAACTTCACTGTCACCTGGAACGAGTGCATGGAGTGAAAATTGGCATTTATTGCTTTAACTTGTGCCCACTGTTGAGCTAACACTAGGACAAATCCAAGGAAAGGAGGTGAAGTTCAGAAATGGTAAATTATCAGAATCAACGAGAGAACCAGAACACAGGAGGAACAAGAGAGGTGAAATGACAAAAGAGGGTGTTAAAAGGAAGACCAGAAACAGGACCTCAGACAGATCTTGACATTCTATGCTTAATTTTAATTTGCTCTTACTAATTTACTTTCTATTTAATACTACATAGCAGTGGGAAGCCTTTGGAGCATTAATTCTTTGTAGGCAATGAAAAACATAAATATATACCACTGCATTTCTGTTCATGAAGAATGGAATATTTTCTGATTCCTACTAGCATTTCAAATTTTTGCTGGTTTTATAAATGACCACATTTTATTCCTCTTAACTGCAGGATGTCTTTTTTCTCAGGAGGTATTGACCAACTCCAAAAACCATGGGCAACATTTGCCTCTGCATGAATGAAAGTCATTATGCATTATCTAGGCTGGTGGTTTTGTTAAATATGAAACCCACATTATGTCAGAACAGAGGAGATGGAGTTGTAATCACACTGATGCGTGACACACAATTAACAATGTTTGTAAATTTGCATTTATGAATAAAATTCCGGTTGAAATGGATACTCCACAGGCACTAATGAGGTTTTAAGGACAGAGCTAAAGTATGTTCACACAATATAAATCAGTGAAGTGTGTGTGCTGAACAGACATGTGAGCATGGATAACACATTTCTTAATGAAAAAGTCACAAAAATGCTGGCAGGTTGAGCACTTTCATCATGAGCCTTCATGTGCTTTTGAAAGGTCTAAATCCTGGCAGCAGGGCTCAGTGTTGGATCACCTTGAGGGACAGTAAATATTGCTCTGCTCGGATGAATTATGAAAACATACACAGGTTTCTCATAACTCTTCCCACGCCTGATCCTCCCCCATGTGCAATCCTTAACCATCCCTCACTGTTTAGCAAATCAGTTTGCTTTGAGATGATGGGTGAAGGAGGGTATTAGAGCCCAGCTGACGCTTGAATGTGCTGGAAAATGTTGGTAGCTTTTTTTTTTTTTCTCTTCTCTTTTTCTAATTTGGTGACCCTCCAATGTTTTTTCCCTGCAATATTTCACATAGACAGGTTTGGCTTTATTACAGCCTCAGGCACCTCCACACACAGGTGTTCCCAAGTAATGTCTGGAAGTACCAAGGACGTGCATTAAGGTTTTGCCTTGGGCAAATTTGATGAATATTTGAATTGGGCAAGAAACAGGTATTTTAGTGAACACAGTAATGTAAAATATGCATAAACTGTGAACTTGAAAACGTGCTGGAACATTCAGGATACAGGTTTTTTTTCCTAACCCAAGCCTATAAATGAGTTAATTCAAATTTTCTAGGAAAAAAAGAGAAGGCTAAGCAGACCTTTGCCAGCTTGAAATGTGTTTCAAGGAGATTGGTAAAGCAAAGAAATATGAGCCAAAAATGGTAATTGCAGGAAAAATAATAAAACACAGCTTACCATGAAAGTTAGCCACTGTCACTGGCATGCAGTTGAACACAGGACTCACTTGTAAGCAGCTCCTCCCCAGGCACATGTTGATAAATTGGAGGAAAAGTGTAAATTGGAGGTGAAGACAAAGAGAAAAATGATTAGCAGGAAGAAGAGACTGACTTCTGAGAGAAGACTAGAACTAATAAAAAGAGCTTGGCTAAAGGAGAGCTCAGGAAAGGGGCATTTCATTTCACTTCACTGTTTTTAAATGCCATGTTTTAACTTCATCACATTTCAAATGATGTTTTAAAGTTGCATACAGTTAGACTTCACTGCTTACAACAATTAGAAAAAGGAAATGAACTGAAACACTTTGGTTTAAATTTAAAGAGCTATTTTGTATGGCCTAAAAAATGTCAGGGAGGAGGTGCTCCTTTATAGTGAGAAAAAAAAATATTCACAGAACTCTGCTCCTGGGGGCACAATTAAGAAGAATTGGAAGACATTAAGCAAGAGAAAATGTAGGCTTCAAGAGTGAGATGAGGTTACCTCCTGTTGAAGAACACAGGCTCCTCCCTCCCTTCCTTTCCTTCCTTCTTTCCCTCCTCCCTCTCTTTAACCTCTCTCTTTCTCTTCTCTTTCACCCTACCTCTTATTCAAAATCCACTATTAGAAGATAAGCCACTAACTTATAACAATTTCCTTTCCACTTCTATTTGCTAATAACTTTTTTTTTAATTTACTAATAAATTTTCCTAAGTTTTTGAGGACTCTGACTTTTGTTCTTCCTTTTCCAGCACACGCTTCTACAAATCTTGTTTGCCCCCTTCTCTTTAGGGGTGGGACACTGCAGCAAGTGTATCGATATTTTGTAGTATTGTGTTTTTAGTCAGAAAGTTGTTCAATATGAAGGGGACCAGTTTAGGAAAGGCTGCTACATTTATCAGTACATTTTCCAGACAAAATAGTAATCTTAGAGAATGAAACTGAGTTTATTTGACAATGCCCATTTTCAAGAAATGGTTTTGATTAGCATTAATTATATTTACACTCTTTACCAAGTGAATCTCCTATAAGGTTTTCCATTATTTTGTGTGGGAGTGATAGATGTCATATCTCCAGCTTCTTCTGTGCCTTACACAATATTATCTGGAATTTCAGTGCAGTGAAAAGACATATTAACATTCACAGCAATACACCAACCATCTCCTCTGCCAGCTCTATCAGAGTCTTCTCAAAGGCGTCTGAACTGGCTGATCATGAAAAGGAGAGGTTTGGTACGTTTGGCTCTTTATTCCTTGATTTACTAAACCACTTACAGTGCTGCCATCACTAAAAATGTGTAATAAGCTCTTGTTGTTTTCCAGGATGGAACTGTTTAAGGAGCCTTTTTGATGTGCTGTGATATCATTCATAATGGTTACCCATCTCTAGCAAAGGTTTATACTATTGAGGAGAATTCTTCTGCTCTTAATATATTTTAATTTTTCTGTGACACTGCTTACAATGGCTTTTTCCCTTTTGTCATCAGCTTCTCTCATATAACTCATCAGTTATACTAAATCTCATAATTTCTTGGTGGCAGAGCTTGCCATTTATTTTCATTTCTTAAAGTTTAAAATTTTGCTCAGTTTTGTTTTGGCTTGGTTTTTTTTTGTGTTTTTTTTTTTTTTCAATTTCTGTTTTTCTTTCTCTAACCGAGAATAGAGTGTTCAGTTTATTCTTATTTGATCTCGACCTGATGGAGTTTTTGGAATTTGAATCTATATGCTAAAAGAAAATCTGATTTTTTCCATTCCTATTTTTATTCCTGCCTTCGTTGGCTCATCGTTTTCCTCAGCACTGGGAAATCACCCTGTTGAATGGATGAGTGGAAATATTTCTTCTTAGGTCTGTCTCCTATTTATTCTGCATATAATCAGGTGTGACCACTAGTGCCTCAGCAACCATCATTTTCTAGCCCAGTGATTAGTTCATTTTTACTTATACCAAATTCCAAACAGTTACTTTGCATTCTCTGTGCCACATTTTCTTTGAAAATTCAGGCTTGTCTGGGGGAAGCAGCCTGGATGATATCGAACTAACAGCAAAAGTGCAGGCACTAAGAAAGAAACTCATTGTATGGTTAAATCAGCACTTTACTGACAAAAATTAAAATGGGGATAAATGGGAAGGTTTGAAGCTCTTAGAGAGGGTGATTAGAATGGAGGCCAAACAACCCAGCAGGAATATAGCAAAAAGAAATCAAATCATTTTCTCATCTGACCCACACATCAGTTCAGGAAGGTACAGGAGAATACTTTAGCAAGTGAGACGTGGTAAACAAAGATGGTCCCAAAGCATCTGGAAAGCTTTTTAATTGGATCAAGTTATCAGGTGGTGAATGTGCATTTATTTGGACTGCCTCTAAGTATTTTTAAAGAGCAAATGTTTAAGAGTCCATTTTAATATAAAATCCATCTGTTTCTCCAACAGTTTTAAAAAACAGTTTACTTTGTCTAAAATTAACTTGTCTGACACATTGTCATGCTTGGTTACCACAGCAACTGTGGCAACAGGATATTCATTTTATTTGAATTTTTACCACCTTATTTTTGACTTATAGGTATGTATATGTGTGTGTATGCAACTCAGATTTCCACATCAAGACCCCAACCAGCTGAAAATACCCTTTTTAGCTGACAAGCCTCAATAAAAATGCCCAGACCTATGTTTCAATCTGAGATTTACTTTTTGATCTTGATGCAACCAGTTTATAGTGTTTTATGAACAAAATGTGAAAGGGTCTTTCCTGCTGAACCCCCGGTTTCACTTGGATGTACATCCTGGTCCTGACACTCCCACAGCCCTTTGAGTAAGATCTTAAGGTTGAGGAGGTGGAAAAGCATTTGCATGGCACCAAAACTATGTAAGCATCAAGAATTTGGAATAAGGGCGCTTTTTACCATTGTAACAGTGCAGTGAAATTGTGGATTTCAACAACCTGCCTTATAAACATGTGTGAGACCTTTTCTTGTCCTATTTTCCCCCTGTAATTTCACCATCTGCCATCCAGGCCCACAGGAAAGCAAACACATTTAATAGAACTGGAGATTGCAATGCAGGCAAAGCAGGAAAGAAAATCTGCTATCATTTGTAAAGCCTTGTAAAGGTGAGCTTAAGATTTCATTTAACATGGCAGAGAAGGAAAGAGTATGCCTCAACCTACAAGAATGCGAGTTAAAAAAAAATCATCAATGAGAAGAAAATATTCTGGCAGCATCAGAATCGATAATTATTTAAAGGATCTCTGCCTTGCCCAGAAAAAGTGCAAACAAAAGGAAAAGAGGGACCTGGGCAACCTGCCCACCATGGAAGTGAGGAGAAGAGGAAAAGCTCTTTAGATCCCACAAAACCTTATCCATCACAGCTTGGAAAGCCTGTCAGTTAAGTGCCAGGTAAAGTGATTGTGAATTTAAAACCTTGTGCATAAATTACAGAGTGATGTTAAATAAATGTTTTAATGGCTTGCACATTCTGATGGACAGTCCTTCCTGGGTTGTGCATATTTTTTAAAATTTGAATCAATTTT
This sequence comes from Serilophus lunatus, assembly GCA_013399895.1. Classification (NCBI taxonomy): domain Eukaryota; kingdom Metazoa; phylum Chordata; class Aves; order Passeriformes; family Eurylaimidae; genus Serilophus; species Serilophus lunatus. The sequence continues at coordinate 166,856 of VXBA01002938.1, read as the reverse complement.
ATCAAGGACCATAATAACGAAAGAAGCTACCAAAATGAAAAAATAAAAAGGAAAAAAAATAATAATAAAAAGGTGTTGATTTGCTTCACTTACTGATCAAACTTCTTCCTGCAGCAAAATTACTGAGAAACGCCATCCACTCAAATAGTTTATCCTATTTTCCAGTCCTTTGTGCTTTATGAATAATGTCCAGAAGGAAGACTGGCATTAGATACCAAGTGGGACATCACCAAAATGTGGAACAAGTGTAAAATTGAATAAATCATGCTCTTATAGAGAACAAACACAGGAGGGCGGTATAAGCATGTCCAGAAATCCTTTAGCTGTCATGGAAACATCTGAGGCTCGCGAACTGCAGCTCTAATGTATATCCTTTGATTTGTATCTGTTATTTAGAGGGTACCTGCGTCAGAGGCACTGCTAAGTTATTCATCAGCATTCCAGGTAGGGGATGAGACGCTATAAATCTGGATTCATGGAGCACGTGCTAAGTAGTCTCCTTCAGTAAAGGAAGGATGATGCTGTCTGAGTGGGGACCAGAGAGAGCAAACCAAACAGCATGAATGAATAAAAAGGAAAATAATCAAAGACAAGGTATTACTGAAAGGATGGATCACTTATAGGAGATCATTGCCTTCCTTAAGGACAGGGCTGCCCACTTCCAGTCACGGGCTAGTTAGCAAGGATGCTCTCTCGGATGCTCACCAGGATGCTCACCTACCACAAAATGGCCCATACTTCTTGCTCCATGTTAGTCCCCTACTGGCACCACATTGGAGCAAGACCAGGAATTCCAATGTCCCAGGTCCCACACCCAGCTGCTGGTTCAGCTGCATCCCCCAAGTGTCCATCATCTCTTCCCAAAACCAGGGAGAACTTGCTTTTTAACATCTGATATGTCCCAGATGTGCTGAGAGCCTTTGAGCCAGATTTTGAAGTCTTGTTCAACTGAAATTTAATATTGTCCTTTGAAATCCTAGATGTGGTCACAAGACTTTTCCTGTAATGTGAATGGTGGGTGCCTTATGTCAGTGAGATAATTCTTGATGTCCCAAGGGGTGCCATGTTGTCACTGGAGACAGAGAAAAACATTGAGTCACCACAAATTGTGTGGATTTTTTTTGTAATATTAAAACTTGAGTTTCAGTGCTGGGATTAGAATTTCTAGCCAGTCCTTGTTTCATAAAAAAAGAAATTCTACTTGATCCACGTGAAGAAGTGTGGAGCCCAGTTGGCAGAATGGAAATCCATCCCACTGCTGATACCAGAACTCACCTGTCTTGTGCAGCCTTGGTCCCTCCCATCAGCCTTTCCTGAATCCCAAATCAGAGGAACATTTAAAAATGCAGTTGTAATTTTCTACTTGAGAACTTTTTCCAGCTGGGTGCCTGGCTTGGGAGTTTTCCCCTTTTGACTTAAGCAGTATAAGAACTGCAAATCGATTTTATCAGGATTTACTTAAATTTGTGCCGTAACCTGCAGTGCAGTATAATTCACACAAGGGAAAGCTCTGATTGCAGCAGGGCTGAGCATGGTCATGAGGGTTTGTTTTTGGGAACTTTTTGAAATCAACAGGGCCCAGCATGTCTTTTAATCCAGCATAGTCCTGGGCAAATGAAATTACTTCTCTAGCTGCAGCCTGTCCACTTTAGCCTGAGCATATGAGGCAGATTAAATAACAGATTTGGAACCCCAGATCACTCACATCAGCCTCAGACCTCAGACTGGGGTTCCCAAGGGAAGTTCTTCAGTGGCAGGACAAACACCAACACTACTCTCTTTGCAGCATCTCCTTCTCCCATGTAAAACTCAGTGAGAAATCAACGGAGTGTTGGCAAATCAACTGATGTGAATCCTCTAGAAGTGAGATTTTGATTTTGCAATGCAAGCCAATGACTCCCGACTGCTTGCAGCAGTAATTAGTTTAATTACCAGCACTGTCACATTAAGCAGATACTTTAAGTGTCAAAATAGGGTATTTTTCTTTTTAATCGAACTGTATATTGTGGCTGCACCCACACATGATGGCACTCAGTGCAATTCACCTTGATGTGTAAACAGCAATAAGTCTGATTTCACATTCTTAACTCGCTGAAATCATGTTCTTATGTTTGTCTGGATTTTTTCCACTTACTTTTCAGAACTCAGCCCACTCCACAGTTGCCTATGCTGTCTTTGGAAGAAAACTTCATTTCCAGAGGAGAAAAGAAATTTCTAATCCCTGGAGTGCAGAATCACCTGAGCTACTGGAGACATTTGAAATATGTTGAGCACTGATATTTTAGGTGTAGATATATGGTATTGTCACTAGGTACCGAAAGCATGAGTGTGTTACTATTTACAATGCCCTGGCAGGAGGTTGGAGCCAGGTAAGGGGTCATCTCTTCTCCTAGGTACAGTGGCTGGGACAAGACTGGATACAGACACCTATGGGAAAGAGATGTTGCCATGTATTTTTTCTTTTTGGACAGAGATTTCATTTTTTATATAAAAATCAACCCAGAATTATGTTACAGGTTCAGGTAATTATCTGGCCAGGCATTCATGAGGTCACTAGAGATGGATTGGCATCTGCTGAGAGGGAGATGGTTGTTGAATCCTAAAGCTGCTTGCATGGAGCACCTTTGGATATGCCCACTCCTTTTTGACAGCCATAAAAGGCACCTATATTGCATTACTGTCAATGTAATTTATATTACTAGTATCCACCAAAGAAAGAAATATAAGAAGAAACTCTACAAATGAGCATTAATACATTGCTTGATTCAGCTCAATGATTTATTAGTATTCATAAATACTTCAGAAAAACATTCAACTCTTGGTCTCATGTCTCATTGATTGTCATGTCAATCAATCATGTCTCATTGATTGTTTTCACTCTAATCCTTCCAAAGCACTTAGAATTTCCACAGCATTCAAAGGCAAAAAATATAATATCAGAAAGTTGAAAGATATTTTCCAGCAGAGATTTTACTCTTAGTCCCTAGTAACCAAAGAGAATCTGATTTGGAAGGTTGTCTATAAATTGGAAACTGGGAAGCTGGATTATATGGTACCTAAAGTCAACATTTTCAAATTGTAATGCTGTATTATCTGCTCACTATGGATTTCACTGACCAATTTCAGGCATTTCACTTTGAAAGCATTAGCTGAAATCTAGAAAGCCCAGTCCCAAGCATGGTTAATGAAGAATAAAAAATTCCACTGAATAATTCACAAACATTTTATGCACTGAATAAGGAAATACAATTTGTGCAGCTCAAAGTTAGAAAATGTTTAAAAGTCTTGCTGAGAAGTCAATAAAAATACTCAGTATTTACCCATAATTATTTAATTTAATAGATATTTTTAATCAAAAGAAACCATATCTTTCTGTACATAAAGGCATTGAAAATTATGCATGGATATAAAACCTTATCTTGATGTTGGGACATTTGTAATCTATTTTCAGCTTGTCCCTAAACATCAACTGACATTTTATGTCTTTGTGCTTTATCATCTTTAGCTATAAAAAATGAAATAATATTGTTTCTGACTTATCAATGTGAAATTTTATTAATTGATATGTTTAAAGGACTTGGGAATCTCCATGCAGAAAAGCAAACCACATCCTGCATATTCCTACCTGCCTACACCAAGCACAGTTGTACCTTTCTTGGACAAAAGAAATAATTTTTAATGTGTTGTCTTGGTGTAAATGGCTTTGCATGAGAAGCTGAGCACAGGTTCCTACCAGTGCTCGGTTTGGCTGGGCTGTGAATATGTGAAGAGTTATCCAGGGCTCATGATGACAGAATCATGGAATCACAGAATGGTTTGGGCTGGAAGGGATCTTAAAGATCATTTCATTCACACCCCCTGTCATGCACAGGGATGCTTTCCACTATCCCAGGTTACTCCAAGCCCCATCCAACCTGGCCTTGGACACTTCCAGGGATGGGGCAGCCACAGCTTCTCTCCGTGTGCCAGGGCCTCCCCACCCTCACCAGAGATAATTTTTTTGCCAGTGTCTAATCTCATCCTGCCCTCTTTCAGCGATCATGGGCCCAAAGCAGAAGACAAAATGTGTGTGACTCCATAAAGACACCTCCAAATTAATGCATACCCCACTGGTACCCATTTATGCTTTGCAGAAGACATTTCGTACATGTTTAGAACTACTGGTGTTACTGGTGTGTGCTTGAGAAAGGCACTCAGGCATTTTGTCAAGTTTGTTACAATTTTGGATGCAAAATCTCCTGAGATTCTGCATCTCTTGCACCTTTGAGATTGATTTAGTATCATTCAGTCCCTCAGTTATCAAGGCCATTTCCCTTCCAGGGACTGCCTGGTTTCCATTTTGTGCACACCTTGGGCTGAAGCATTTTTTTACATTAGAGGGATGTGCTTATGTGAATCTGTTCTTCATTTCCCTGCTGTCCTTGGGTGATGGAGCTCCATTACAAGCTGCTGTTTCTCATTTACTTGTTAAGACAAGAGCTGAGCAGTATTAGCCATAACAGTTTTAAATGTATTAATACTCTTGATGTATTATTACTTTTGATGCAATAATCTGTTTGAAAAGTGTTCTAGACAGAGAATAGAGTTAAACATTAGCAAGGCAGACTCTTGTCTTGTTCCCATATAATTTAAGCAGCGCTCTCTATATTGATGCCCTGGTTTTGACACTTGTGATACTGTCTCTGGAATGTTGTGCTCACTGTGGGGATCTTCAGTATGAGGAAGAGTGGTGAACACGGTGGAGAACAAAAAAATACAAGGAGAAGTGGAAAGAATATGGTATGCTTAGCTTTAAAAGGAGGAGAAGAGAGTGAATCACTTGACAAAGCGTGGTCTCATTCAATCCAACCTGTTCTATGAGGCTATGATTTTATTCACCATGAAAAAACAAAGCATAGGTTTAACATCACAAAAAAACCCCCACAGAATCTTAGAACTGTTCAAATTGGAAAAGATTTGAAAGATTGAGTCCAATCATTCCTTCAGCACTGCCAAGGCCTCCACTAAACCATGTGCTCAAGTGCCACATCTACACAGCTTTCAAACCCTTCCAGGGATGGTGACTCCACCACTGCCCTGGACAGACTGTTCTGGTGCTTGACAACCCATTCATGCTAAAAATTTTCCAAATACTGCATCTAAACCTCCCCTCATGGTGAAGAGTGAGGCCATTTCCCCTTGTCCCATCCCTTGTTCCCTGGGAGCACAGCCCAACTCTGCCCTGGCTCCACGCTCCTGCCAGGGCTCCAGGCTGAGCCCCCCCAGCTCCCTCAGCCTCAGCCCAAAAAACGTCATCTCCAGGTCCAGCAGCCATCTGTTCCTCACCTCCACCCCCTACACATCTCCACCAACATCCCCCAGGGATCTGCTTTATTCTGTCCTGACCTGCTCTTCAAAAGCTACCCAAGACCTGCTTGTGCTGGAAGTGTGAAGAAGTCAATAGCTCACCAAGTCCACCTTGGCTCCACTCACCAAATTATTGCACAGATTAGGGAAAGGAAGAACAGGAAATAAAAGCAATACCTGCTCAGTCAAATGACTTTTCATGCCAACAGTGTGTGCCAGCATCAACCTCACTGGCTAGAGGATTGCTGGTGGGTGAAGGAGAGGATAAGTGGAAAGGTAAAAATAGAGAATTTCCCTGTCAGGATACAATTCCCTTCCTACCTCTTAGCTTGAGAACAGTGGATACAGAAATACCTAAGGCACCTTTCTATAAACTAGATCAGTTTATTACACTACACTCAGTGTGAAAGCTCTCCAAGAGTCCCCAGGTGACTCAGGCTGAGCTCTCATCATCCTCATATCCCTGTCCTGGTTATTGCATGGCATGGATACACCCAGATGTACTCCATGGTAATGGCTTCAATTCAATCCAAAGATCCCAAATCCTGCAAAGGGACATAATTCAAAGACATTTTTTTCCTGTTGTTTTTAAGATTATGGCAGGTTAGTACAAGAAAGGGGTTTTTTGGAAAACACAGCTTCTGAACAAGGCATGTGAAGTAAGTGGACTGGCACTGGGAATTCAGATCAATAAGGAGCTCTGTAGAGAACAATGGGTAGGGAAAAGAAATTTGTCTCTGCTCTGCTGCAAATCAAGGGGGTAAGACATTGATTTTTACTCACAGCACAGTATTGACCTAAGAGGGAATTGCATTAGTTGGCAGAGTGCAATGGGTTGGACCTCTCTTTGGATGATGTGCAATTTCCAGGAGGCTATGGAATATGAATGGGAAAGCGAGTAACGACTACTGAAAATGAAATAAAATAAATAAAATAAAGAAATAAAAATATCAGCAATGGAAACATGTCTAATAAATTTGCTACTTCTCCAGAGTGTTACTCATCCATCTGAGCAACATCCCCCTCCAGAACTAATCCTGCAATTACATGAATGTTTGCTTAACTAAACACAAAATGCCTTTGGAGTGGAGCAGAGGATTCCTGGGCTTATGCTTTAGTAAAGAGAAAGTGAATCAACTTGGCCATGCGAAATAATCTTTTGATGGATACATTCAGCAAACAACAGGCTCCTGCACGGTGTTTGCCATCAGCCTCAGGGGTACAAGCTCTGCTGGGCTGAGGCTTCAGGCTGCATCATTAAGATAAAATAAACTCAGCTGTGGCTTCTTACATCCACTGTCTTCCCTAATGCTGAAATACTAAGGGGAGCAGATAAACTGCTAAGAAGCTGCTGCCTCTTTGAAGCCTTTGTAATGCCAGGAGGCCCCAAAAGACTGCAGGAGAAAAGAGTTGTAGGTGGGAGAAAAGAAATAGGTAATTCAACAGCCTGTGAGGAGACAGATCACAGATAACACAATACATAGTGGCAGAAATAAACCACTCATTTTTCTAATGGCAATAGCTATTGTATTTTTAATATTTTCTTTTAAAATTTTCTATAAAGATAGGCTTATTTTATTGTTTTATCATAAAGAAGTAATTTTTCTCATATTTTTTCTCTTTCCTACAAAAGCAAGTTCAATTTTGAAACAGCGATCTCATTCCTCCCCAAGGTTTGTGTGTGTTATATTTATTTTCCATTGAAAAATGCGAGGAAAATCTACCCCAAATGCACAATTTGCATTTCTAAAATGTCACCAGGAAAACAGGTGCAAACACCTGTTGTATGAAACAGGGGAAAAAAATATTAAAAGGTCATCAGTTCTTTTTGGTTTGTCGAAGCCTTGTGGAAAGATGAAGCAGTTTGTGGATGAAATACATGGACAAACATCTTCAAAATTGGAGCCAAATCTCTTTTCTTGGGTAGGACACCGTAGACAGAATTTTAACATCCCATAGATTCATGGAATCTTGTAATCATTAAGGTTGGATAAGACCTTAAAGATTATCAAGCCCAAGTGTCAGTCCAGCAGCACCATCTCATTGCTTTCTTTGTAGGTGTAAATTTTTTGCTTCATTGTGTCCAGGTTCAAGCAAAAAGATTTCCCTCTGTGCCCCTCTTCTCTGCTCTTCAAGGCATCTGACTATATCAGATCTCGTACTAAGGCAGAGGCTGTTTCCTGTGACTGAGAAAATATCATTTAGGGACCCTCTACCTTGCACATGGGACATTTGCCCTCCATTAATGAGCATGTCAGTGCTTGCTGAGAGACCTTTTCCCAGGCTTTTGCCTTTTTTTAGATTGTACCACCAAAGTCTCCTTTCACGGGCAGAGGGGCAAAGTATGATTTATAAGGGCTAATCCATCTTGAAGGTGTAAAATCTGTCACTATTCCTTAGCAGAGTTGATCTTTAAATCCCCCCTCAAATAACTGTTACAGCTAGACAGGGTTAAACATTTCTGATCAAGCAAGATTAGCATATAAAAAGGGATATCAAGATTTTATAAGCCACTCACTCTGTATTAGCATATCAGAAATACTCATAATTGGATCCTCACAGAAAAAGGCTAGAATTTTTTTCAGATTTGGCTGAAAAAATCAGGAAGATCCTTACATGGTCTTTGCTCAAGGTCAACCCATAAAAAATTCTACTTAACTGGAAAATGGGAATTTTTACTCCTATAGGTTTGACACATGGTCCTAATTCCAACTACCTTCATTTAGAACTAACAGAAGGGAAGAAAAGAGTCCCCTGTTTATAGTTTCTCTATAGAATGCCTCAATAAATATAGTGAAATGGTGCATGGCAAGTTTAGAAAGTCACTTGTCCCACAAAGAACATCTCAGTCTAGTATATGCTAGAAATGTTAGGCTTAAGTCCTATTCACCATATGAAATGGAGATATAATTGTTATAATAGTACTTTCTGAATACATTTGTCATAATGTCCAAAATAACGAGGGTTAGAGTCTCAAAGACTTTGAGAACATGGCAAAAGATGAGAGGGTTTTTTGATTGTGTATTTGTGAATTAGAGTCCAGCATTCATTCACCACAGAGCTGAGATCACACCACTCCACTCCCTCCCTAAGCTTGCTGAGATAACTAAATCCAGGAATCTCCAACACATTGATTGGTTCTTCACTGAGCTCCACAAAACTATTTTTCTTTTCTTTTTTTTTTTTTTTTTTTAGACCAATAAACAGAAAATGTGACATGTCTGAAAACTTTGACACAAAGAGGCTGTTGGAAAAAAGACATGTAAAATGCTACTTGTTTCTAAGCAGGCCTGGCGGTGTAAAAAACGTTATTTTTGGAAGTTGCGTACATATGGAAGCCTCACCATTATCACCATTAGCATGGATGTTTCCCAGAATTGCTCTTGCAGCAGTTAGAGACTATTATGTAATCTGAGGGAGTGATAATTTGGGGTAAGAACATTGCTGATCCAAAAAATTACAGCTTTTCATCATCTATGGGCTGAGCATAGAAACTTCAGTCTATCTTTAGCCAAAACTTCTTCAGTTTTAAACTCAGTTTATTACATAGATGAAGCCACAAAAGGCTGCTTTTTTTTTTTTTCTAGTGGATCACACTCTAGTGGTTCTCAAATTTTAGTCAAACTAAGTAATTTTTTGTGTTGAACTAGACAGGTGCACCATCTTTATGGCACAAAGTCCATTCTGCAGCAGAGCTTTTATGTGCTGTTTTCTTTTTTGTTCTCCACCTGCAAAAATCTGTCAGCTGAGCTTGACCTCAAGTTTAATTGCCACTCATAGACTCAACATGCACATTGCTTTCTATTGCAGTTTAGTTTAAAGTACTTGGGTATTAAATTCCCATGGAAATCTGAGACATGGCTCATAAAATGCCATGAAACACCTCTTATACCCAAGTGCCAGTTACTGTTTAACTATTTAACACAACAGTCTCTCCCCAAAGGGGTTATGCAAGGAAAAAATACCCATGTAGACAGAAAAGGTTCTTTAACACACAAACAGCCTGTAATTTAAATGCCACTGTTGCTATGAATCCAGTTATTAATTGTTCTGGAGGGTGACATCCCTGCCTATGGCAGGGGGTTGAAACTAGGTGATCTTTAAGGTCCCTTCCAACCCAAACCATTTTGTGATTCTGTGATTAATATGGTAGCTCCCTAACTTTTCCTACATTAATCTTTTTCCTACACTTTTTATATCATCTTGGTAATTGTGGAGTACTGTTTCCCAAAATATTAATAATTTTGTTCTGAAGGATTTCTTTTTCATTTTTATGGTACTTATATTATTCCTTGCTAAATACTTACAAATCAGAGATCCATTCCAGGTCTTCCTATAAATCATATTTTTCAGTTTTCATTAAATCCTTGTGTTTTAAAAGAAAATTATTCCGTATTTTAGTACACTAGTTCCATCTCTTCTGTCTTAGCAACATCAGAAAGCTGAAACACTATTTGATATAGGAATCAGGTCATTGTCTTAACCCGCCTCACATATTTTCTCAGTTTTAAAGAAGGCTTCATACTTCTCTTCTCAGCCTTTTATTACCCAAATGAACCTCAAGATGGAGGCTCTCAATAGTTCCAGGTAGACAGCTGGGACATCTAAGGAAAACATATGGGGGAAGTAATGAGGTTTGGGAGCTGTACACATTTCATCACATTTAACTTCACCCCTGAAACTTCAGTTTTACAGATTCATCTGGGTCTTATTTGTGTCCCAGAATTAGGCCAACACAGTCTTTCAGCACGTCCTTCAGATCAGCCTTCACATAAATGCCCCTTTCTCATTTCTCTAGCTTAAGCTGAACACGAGTAAGACGCAGCTTTAAAGAGAAGAAAATTATTTCAGAATTCTAGGAGCTGTTTTCAAGCTGGTTCATCTGTGATTTCTCAGTGACAAAGCTTCCCCAAGTTCAGGTGCTTCTGTGCCGAGTTCTGCACAAGCATCATAAGCTGCCAATTTATTCCAATTGTCTCTGCTCTCAAAGTCTGGTACAGAGGGCTATTTTCACTCAAATGATGAAGAGCAAGACCCTGAAGTCAGGGTTTTTTTTTCATTGATTTCAACGGGCCTTGGATCGGTCCTTTATGGTTCCTGAACAAAGTGAGGAACATAATGAAAGCAGCCTTGTGCAAAGATATTTGGGTAGGGAAAAGAGGAGAAGGAAGTGAGAAAAGAGAGATGAAGAAAACAACCTCTTCTTTAGTAGGGTTAAAAGATGAACTTTCAAAACTTTCCTGACTTCTCTGGGTTTTTCTCAGAATCTGTTCAGGTATGTGCTTGAATATGTTGCAGCTAAAAAATACTATTGCTTGACCCCACCAAGACCTTTGCTGAGTTCTTGTCATGTCTGAAAAACTCTTCTTCGAAATGTCCTCAGTAACAAGCCTAATGGTATTTGGAAATAATTGGGCTCCATGTTACTTTTTACTTTTCCCTACAAACTCGTGTAGTATTTTCCTTACCTCACTTCCTATCAGTGTTCATTTTTTGCTGTCCTGAATCACAACAGAAACTCTTTTTTTAATCCTACCTGCATGTGAAATATTCTTATCACAAGAAACTAGTCTACTGAAGAGTTATTTGAATAATCAGCTAAGGGACACTTCAAATGTTAGCCTTCTCATAGAATAACAGAATGGTTTTGGTTGGAAAGGACCTTAAAGACCATCTTGTTCCACTACCCCGGGTTGCTCCGACCTGGCATTGGACACACCCAGGGATGAGGCAGCCACAGCTTCTCTGGGCAACCTGTGCAAGGGCCTCCCCACCCTCTGTGTAAAGAATTTCTTAAGTTTAAGCTTGTTTCTTGACTAAGTTCACAAAATCATGAGTTTTGTTTTTCACATATAAAACTGTTAATTCCCATTAGGAAAAGGTTGAGAAGTAAGATCTGAAATAAAAATGCTTGTTGCAAAGTTCCTTAGCATGGTGGGCAAGGCTGAATATTGGTGTTCTCCCTAAAAGTCAAGATAAAAGTGGATAAAGTCACAACTGATGGGAGAACCCTAAAAAAATATGGACAGTAATTTCTGTAGGGGCCTTCTACCCACAGTAGCTCATTGCACACATACATCTCTCTCGTCAGTGGCACCAGCATCCAGCCAGATTTTCCAAAGCACTGAATTATCTAAAGCTGATAGATCTATGCTCCTCAACATGCAGCTGTTTACTTTGCTTACAACTAGAACCAGCTCTGTGAAATAACAACAGCTTAACCCTGATGTCTTAAGAGCAAAAAAAATTCACAGACTTGAATGGGATTGGAGCTGACATTATTTCTCCTCCATAACAATGGAGTCCTGTTATAAACCATCAGTCCCAGCAGTGGAGGATACCAGCCTGAAAAACCAGTCTTTCATCTTGTTTTTTCCTGGAGTTGCCCCAGCAGTGTTTTTGCAACTGTTACAGGGAATTGTTTTCTCTAATCGTTTGTAGCAGAAATGACAGGCTGGTCTTTTTCCACATCATTAATATCATCCGTGCCCCTGGCAGTGTGTGCTGTGCAAAGTGAACCTTCCATTAGCCTCGAGTTGGAGGATGTATGTTTTCTCACATTTTAGCCAAGAGAAGAGGGCTTGGGTTGTATCCAAGCCCATTCCAAATGCCCTGTGCTCTTTCTCACAATGTGCCCTGGCTTCACGGTTCTATCTCCAAGTGCAGCTAGCACAGCTCTCCACCTCCAGCACATCCTGCATGACTGGATCTAACACAGACAGGGGGATTTCACTGAGACATGGGAGAATTGCACAGGAGCTCCAAATAGGCCTTGCATCCCTATCCCAGTTTTTCCACATTGAGTATGTTGTGTATGGCTTAATAATTTTTAGACTGCAGTTGGATCTACAATATGCAGGTGAATTAGGTTTGCTAGCAATGCTGAAAATTAATTCAGACCTATTAGAAGGATGTAGAACCTTCATTCTGAAAATCAAATACCTAAATCTCATTTTGAACTATAAAAAAGTGTTTAAATCAAAGTACAGGGTCATTTTGAATTACAAAATCAACTCAGTTCCTCTTTAAGAAAATTGACATTAATTTGAAAACACTTTTTTCTTTTTTTACATCTTTTTGTTGTTTCATTATTTCAAACAGTGGCAAAAAAAAATAAAAAATTTTTACAGAATCATAGAATGATTTGGGTTGAAAGGGACCTTAAAGACCATCAGGTTCCAACCCCTTGCCACAGGCAGAGGCACTTTCCACCAGACCAGGCTCTTACCTTAGTGGAAAAAAGTTTCTTACCTTTTTATTTATAAGGAAGTATTTCAGTAAAATAGGAGTTACTCTGCTCAATGTTTCTGTATAGTGAAGAATACAGTCAATTAAAATCACTTGTCTTCATAACATCCTTTTTTATCATTCTTTTTTAAGGACCATTTTATGCTGACTTCTGAAAAATCATAAAGCATGGTGCAATCCCTATCCTAGGACATCAGTGTTTAAACAGGAAGACTTATTCTCCCAGCCTTTTACCATCAGGGCACTGAAATGGAGAAATTAAGAACTTGTTCAATTAAAATCTTAGATGCTCTGAGTTTGATGCTGTTGCACATAGATTTCAGAAGTGTGGTCTACAAAATGTATCCCAGCAAGATAAACAACATGGGTTGGAGTCACAGAAGGACATGGAGGGAGCTGAGTCCCATTAAGATGCACATGCTAATCAGATGTTTTCCAGAGATGATGTGAATATATATTCCAAAATGAAGTGGAAATAACATTATACTTCAAGAAATGTTGAGTTATGCCAATATATTTCTTATGCTCCACCTTTGTTTTGAGTGCCCCCGCAAAGACTTTCGTGACAAAATGCCTAATTTTGGAGTGCTTGGAAGAAAGTACAAGATGCCAGAGATGCTAAAACCCTTTAAGTGACACAGATTTCTTTCTTTTGCTTTCCTTCCTTATTCTGTGTTCTTTTTTTCTGACTTTATTTCTTTTATTTCTTTTTCTGGCTCAAGGTCTTACACAATTTATGCAAGCTTCATGTAAGTCGCTATAGAAATTTATTTCAGATGGCTTGTTCTGTGTGACTGGCTGAGCCTGCCAAGGATTTCTGGTGAGCAGATTTGTGAATGTCTCTGCGTGCGTGCAGTCAGTACAAGTAGGACCAAGCCAGACATCTGATCTGCATAAAAAAACAGCAAAAAAGAAATATCTGGTTTTCTGAGTGCAAAAATATAGTGAAGAAAATGAAGGAAGTTTTCTCCATGCAAGAGTTGGGACTGTGGATGAGACTGGAAAATTTCCCTGGGCTCTAACTGATGGTTAATAGAGTTGCTTTGAAAAACTGCTCTGAATTTCACAAATTTATAGCAGCATGCCACTTAGAATTACCAAACCTTTATGACACTTCCCTAACAGTTATGTTTCATCCTGCTTTCCTAACTGAAACCTAAAGACACTGGATGACTTGAGGGCTGGAACCAACTGATCTTTCAGGTTTCTTCCAGCCCAAACTGCCCTGTGATTCTATGATTCTATGGCTTGTGCTACAAAAACATGCAGCAGATCAGGGAATAAAACCCCATGAATGCCATGAACCATGAAATAACCAATAATCAATATTTAAGATGATCAAGGAGGGAAAAATAACCATTTACTTTATCTCAATGCACAGGCCTGTCTGTATGTACACTGTAAATATTTATCCCAATATGTCTGGCTTTCCATCAGGATAGATCTTATTTAGCAGAAGGAAGAGAATAGGATTGATGTTTATACTCACATTCAGCGAAGAAGCCTTCGCCATCTGTGAAGTTAATGTGACAAAACAACATTTTCACATGTCATTTACTTTTAATTTCTTTTCTGTTTTTAAAAAAGCAGTCTAATTAAAGAAAGGATTGTGAAGGAGAAGAGCAGAAGCAGAAGAAGTCTCAATGCAGAACTTGAAAGCACCATATTGTAATTTGGGATTAGAAGAGAAAGAGATGAATCTGCATTTTGATGCCTTTCATATTTATTCAGTTAGAAAAGTGTTTATTGAATGGTTTAGGCAGAGGATATTACAAACATGACCAGAATTTCAGACAGTCAAAACAACCAACTAAAACCTATTGTCTCCTTCCTAACTGAAGTAAGTTCAAAAGTCAGTGGTTCCCAGGTCATATGCAAGAGATGTCCCAGGAAGCACCAAAATCTTGTAGTTCTTCTGATTAGCAGTGACAGGATCCGAAGGAACAGCAGGAAGCTGAGTCAGGGGAGGTTTAGGCTGGATCTCAGGAAAGGGTTCTTCCCCCAGAGGGTGGTTGGGCTCCCCAGGGTTTGATCACAGCCCCAAGGCTGCCAGAGCTCCAGGAGAGTTTGGACAACAGGAACAGGGTGGGATTGTTGGGGTGTCTGTGCAGGGTCAGGATTTGATGATCTTTGGGTGTCTTCCAGCTCAGGATACTTTATGATTCTATTAAATGTTTCTTTTCCAAAACTACTTCAACCTATACCCTTAGTTAAATGTATTGAAGCTAAAAATTAAATAATATATGTTGCTAGACCAAAGTCTTCTGTTTCTCCAGCTGGACAAGAGAAAACTGAATTAGAAAAGGAAATCCAGAAAAGCTGACATAAAATATAAGGGAAAACCAACCAGAGCCATAAAAATGTGATCTTGGCAACTATAAGGTTCATTAGTAGCAAATGGAAAACAAGAGATGTTTCTATCCTGCTTCAACAGAGAGTTGTCAATAGTTAGTGCCAAGAGGTCATGAGGCTTAATGTCTCATTTGCTTCAGCCTTCCCTAAAATAATTAGCCTTGACCAGATACACAAATAAAACTTGCCCACAGCAGGAAGGCCACATCAGCTAAAGCAAGAGCAAACTGAACTAGACATTAAGAACAGGTAGTGGTGGGGGGAGGTACTGAAAGTTCCCAAATAACTTTATATTGTTTAATTACCTTTGAGTAGAGAAATGGTTGCAGTGACTTCCAAATACCTGGTGATTTTTTTCAGTGGAATGGAAACATAAATGAACAAACCCCTCAACCAGCCAACAAAAATAAAAAAACAAACAAACAAAAACCCCCAAACCCCAAACCATATTTATTATCTTCTTAAAAGCACTAAGTTCATCACTAAGGAATGATCATCATCCACTCAATAACCATGTGACACTAAGGAAATCAGGAGTTTGTGAGTCAACATGAACCTATCCACTAAAAAAGAATGTTTCAGAACAATTTATTTTCCTTTCAAGATACAACGGTAGTTTTTAGGGGAAAAACAGTGGATCCAAATCTTTGATGAAGATTTTTACGTTGTCCTATAGAATATCCTCAGTGGTAAGATGTGAAAGCATTAGCAGAAAGGACAGAGGATGTAACTGCTCTATGGGGGGCACAAGAAGAGCTTTAAAAGATGAAAAGATTGAGTCCCAGTTCAGACAGAGCCACATGACACTGGAACTCTTGAGTTTGGTGCTATTACATATAATCAGTAATAATGATTAATAAAATAATGTGATTTTAGGTTTACAGACAACGCATAATTTTGTAACAACGACAGACTCTCAGCATACTGGAGGGGATAAGTAGAATTCTGAGTATTCTTAATAAAGATGGGAACCATGGTACTATTTATTACAAATAAGTGCAAGTTTCTACATTTAGACGGTGATAATCCTCTTTACAAATGGAGAATAAGGAAAACCGGTTAGACAGCAAATCCACTAAAAAGAGGTTTATTGAACTTCAAATTTACAAGCATTACAAAAAACCCAAAGTAGAAAAAAAAAATCACATTTCTGGAGAAGGACAAACTTTATTTGGGCTGTATAACACTAATACTTTATAGTAATATACTCTGTGTTGCTTAGAGAATCTGTGGCTGCTCCATCCCTGTGTTCAAAGGCAGGTTGGACCGGGCTTGGAGCACCTTGGGATAGTGGAAGGTGTCCCTGCCCATGGCACGGAGTTGGAAGTGGATGATCTCAAAAGTCCCTTCCAACCCAAACCATTCTGAGATTCAATGGTTTGAATGCCACACTCCAATAAAGCTGTGTCTCCTCGCACAGATCAGAAGGAAGATCATGAGATCTGAAAATACACACCTGTTGTGGTTTAGGAACAGCTCTTCTCACTTTAGTGCTCCCACTAAAAAGAAAACCACAGAAGTCGCTCCCCTCCCTCTACTCCAGTGGGAGACAAAAGGCAAAGATCATTGATTGTGATAAGAACAATTTACTGGAAACAGCCATGAGATAAGAAAGGAAGAGCAACAATACTAATAACAAAAGTGTACAAAGGGAGAGTGACTTCCATGGAAAAATGCTCATCAAGCTCAGGAAAATAAAAAACATATGAGGCTGTGGCCAGGATCTTCAGACACATAAGAGGAAAGTAAAAAGGTAAAATACTGTTTACAATGTACACAGAGACAAAATGAGTTATTAAGACTAATTTCCAGCTAAGCACATCCCTGAATATAAAAGTGAAATTAAATCATCATTTAAAATCCCCTTGTATTTTTATTTTATATTTCTACTACAAGATCTCTTTGAATTTTCTATTTCTGCCTTCTAGAAGAGGACTGAATTTTATTTTTCTTTTTGAGTGGGGGAGGGGTTAAAATTTTTTTTTAAGGGGGATGGTTTTATGGATCACTACAGACATAAAACTTGGTAATATATAACATAAAAGGAACACTGCATCACTCTGCTCTTCTTTCAGGAGCCCACACCACTTTTTCCAAATGTGAGGGAAATTATTCTAGTAATTCTTTTGGACCTAATTATTAATTAGTTGCTTTGGAAATTCTCTGACTTGCCCACTTCTTAAATTGTGGAGCATTTCTCCAGGGCCTGCAATAAATCCATAAATGATGGCAATTTGACACTGGGATGCATTGTTAGAACAGCACGAAATCCAGAGCACTTACACCACCAGCAGATTTCATTCCACAGGCATCGTGGGGCATAAATAATGGCCATTTTATTCCTGGCAATTTATAAGCCAGATTGCAGATGCTTTACTTGCAGTTTTGAATGTTTACTCCCATGGGCCAAGGCATTTAGAAATCTGGCACTTTCATGTTAGTGTGATATTTCTACAAGGCTCCTCAGTAAATCTGACATCATGTTTTGTGACATATCTTGCAGATAGCATTTTCTTTTCAATTGCTCACCCAAATGTTCCCTGCCTGTTGTACATAATACAAATGAATATTGCAAGCTGCTGCTGTACCCTGCTGTTAAAATGTGATTTGTTCTTTGTGTTTCTTCTGTAAAAGGGCTGCTGACGTTCATTTCTAATGCTCAAATTAGAGAAGAAACTCAGAAATGAGGCTTGCAATTAGACTAGGAATTGGATAAACATCAAAGAATTCACAACTGCCACTTTTTAAAACCAAAGTTCAACATAAATTCCAGAATGTATGCGGGCTTAAATAACCATTCTTTCAAGGAATGATGAACAAGAGAAATATTTCACTTCAGAAGAGACCCAATTACAGAAAACTCCCCTAATTTTATGATAAATGTGTAAGATTTTAATTATGTGGCAAATGTTGTCTTATGTAATCACCGTGAAAAGAACAGAAAGAAACGAAGATACAGCCGCATCAATTATGAAACATACCTCACAAAAACCAACAAAACCCAAAACAATTTTCATCATTTGGAAGCAAATGAGTGAATGAAATTTTGGGAGAAATACAGACTAAAAAAGAATTATATCTTGCAAGGTCACTGTGAGTCCAGAGGAAACCAAAGAAATCTTAACGTCATTTTTGTATTTGGAGTTCTCTGCTACTTTTTGTTTTAGCCATAGCAAGGGGATCTTTTTGAGAATTCTCCACACTTTGATCACTAGACATGAAACAAGAGAGCAAATGCATAAAACAAATATTTGCTCATCAGGTGACAAAACTATTTAATTTGGTCCCACGTCATTGAGTCCCTTGGGCTTGCAAAATACACTAAGAGAAGCTGAGCAAAATTCTTTAATCTGTAATGTAGTACTTGTCCTGACTTTTGCTGATGAAGGGGTTATAGCAGACCATTTGAAATCTGTGAAGTTTTGAGGGATAATTACTTGAAGCTTTGCTTCCTTATTTTGTGGTCATTCTCTACAGAGGGACTCGCAAGGATGTGAAGCTCCCGCTCCAAATTTAAAGGGGGGAATTGTGAGCCGTGGTGGCATTAAATACCTTTCTACTCAGATATCTTTGGCTATGTGGGCAACTTCTGTGTATTTTGTAAGAGATGGGAATGGACTGTGTCACAGTGACCATCTGCTCTCTCCAGACTTTCCCAAGCAGCTGGACTAGTGATGGAATCTTTCAGGCTCATGATTTCTCACGACATCATGCACGGATATGCAAAGGAATATATTTTGGTCCCAGAGTGCTACATTCCCCATCCAATTAACATTGTATGGATTTAAGACTGTATCACACAAACCTCTGCTCTGCCCCAGCCTCCATCCCCTGCAGGGTCCTGTCCAGTCCTCAGGTCAGCAGGCAGAGGAAGCTGTGCATTTTCCCCTTCAAGTGAATTAATTAATCTTCAATGCAGGGGCCTTAGCTTGGCTTCAAGCAGGAACATGCTCCCAGGTCTCTCATATATCCCTAAAAATGTTAAGTATTAACTATGCTAAATCAAGACTTAGATTTGCTCTGCAACTTTGATTCAGATGTTTTTCCTTGGCAGGAGGCTCCAGCACAACTCTCTTTGCCAACTAATATTGAATTAGTTCTAGCTGGAAGTCAGATTTGTCGAATCTATCAGGTAACTGGAGGCCTAATAGGCAGTGCTGAGTTTAAGTCTGCTTTGTCAATCCAACAGAAAATAATTGTCCTCAGAGACTTTTCCCATGAGAGAGCTCAGGAGTTCTTGTTACCAGCACATTGTAGCAAAGAAAGGAATAATGACAAAAAGCTTAATTTCTCCCGCTTAATTTCTGAGACCTCCTTCACCCACTAACATGGGTATGGTGCTAAATTCATTAACCTCACAATAGGTCTTGGGCTTACAGTTCCACTGTACAGAGACATGGAATAAGCATCCTACTTCCATGAATTTATATTCCCAAAAGGAAAGATACAAATATGATGTTTGTACATATGTATGTATATAAAACACATAGAAGCAATACACAGCAGTGCTAGAAAAAAGTAGGGGTGATACTCATTGGTATCTACAGATTATTTTCTAGCAAAATAATATGTATACCCAGAATATTGATCTGAGTATGTAGAACAGGGGATAGAGGCACCAGAACAACTAGAAAGATGGAGAAAGACTATTTACAACAGCATAAAGTGACAGGACAGGGGAGAATGGCTTCAAACTGCCAGAGGGCAGGGTTAGATGGGATATTGGGAAGAAATTCTTTCCTGTGAGTGAGGCCCTGGCACAAGTTGCCCAGGGAATCTGCGGCTGCCCCATCCCTGGAAATGTTCCAGGACAGGTTGGATGGGGCTTGGAGCAACCTGGGATAGTGGGAGGTGTCCCTGTTCATGACAGGGAGTGGAACTGTATGACCTTTAAGGTCCCTTCCATCACAGATCATTCTATGATTCTATGATTATGTAGCTTTATTAGAATATAATAACACAACAGTCCAAGATCCTCGATGTCCAGGAATCTGGATGAATCACTTCCTTCTTCCACAACAGGGCAACATGTGACACTGAGAAACAACAACCTGCAACAGGAAGGAGGCAAACTGAGAGGCAAGAGGGGCAGGTACAAACTTTCCTACAGGAGCACTACAGAGATTTGCAGAACCACTGCAGCACTTTGATGGAGAAAGTCTCCAGTGTTCACAGCTGTTCTACTGCTTCTTTAAGATGTTGGCTTGCTAAACAACCCAAAGGACAGAATCTGGTGAGAGGTCCCAACCACAAAGATGACAAG
This sequence comes from Serilophus lunatus, assembly GCA_013399895.1. Classification (NCBI taxonomy): domain Eukaryota; kingdom Metazoa; phylum Chordata; class Aves; order Passeriformes; family Eurylaimidae; genus Serilophus; species Serilophus lunatus. The sequence goes on along the minus strand of VXBA01002938.1, from coordinate 146,647 downwards.
TCAAATTAATGAGATTAATGCTTAAGCTCTTTTCTTGCTCAAACACCATGCTGTAACTCAATATACAATGAAACACTGAATCAGAAAGGTCGGAAAAGCTCTCTAAAATCATCAACCCTTCCCCCCAGCACTGCCAAGGCCACCACTAGCCCATGTCCTCGAGTGCCATATCAACACCTCTTTTAAATCCTTCCAGGGATGGGGATCCACCACTGTCCTGGGCAGCTGTGCCAGAGCTGGACAACCCTTTCCATGAAGAAATTTTGCCCAATATCCACCTAAATCTGCCCTGGTGCAAATCTGAAGTATCCGTATCCTTTGGAGTACACACAGACTCTGCACTTCATGTTGCTTTATTCGGTTTGGGAGGGTAAGGATACAGAGAGAAAATTTTAAAAGAAGCAGCTGGATTTTTATTTTTTTTAAGGTTGTTCAAAACGTTTTCACAGCTGGTAGCTGAAAGTTGTGATTTTGTAACTATTACAAATGACTCACAGAAGAGGAAAAGCACAGGTTTTAGAAGTGAAATTGCAACCTGGCCAGCAGAACATGTGAAGCTCCATAAAAAAAAAAAAAAAAAGATTAGATGGTTAGTCAATTTAGCAGTAAATATGTTCTTTTTCCACAAAAGAGTCCTCATCAAGCTATATGACCAGCATATTCAATTACCTACCAGAGTAAATACAAGCTATTTCACAAGACTCTTCCCCAGAAATAAGAGGAAAACAGAACTGAATAAAAAATAGTGCCCCAGCCCTTTCAGCCTGACTCTCAGTCTTCTAGACTCCTTTATAGTCCATTTCACTGGAATTCTAATTTTCTATATTGTTAAATATAAATGGGCATCTGGTAATAAGAGCAATATGGAATTGCAGATACTCAAAACTTGCCTATGATTCATCAGCTTGAGAATATCAAGGATGGTTTCACACCCACTTGCAAATAAAATGTCTTTCCCAGATTCCAAATGCACTGAGGTGACACACAGTGACAAAGGGCCCCCAACCCTTCCCAGCAGACATGATTTTGAGTCACAAAATCTCATCAGAGGTGAAATATTGGTGAAGAAAAAGGAGAAGAAACATGGTGCAAGCACATTTTGAGAGCTACAAAGTTAATTACAGGCCAGAAGACAGGTTCTGGAGACTAAGAGAGAGTGCTTTGATTGGATAGGACTGCAATTTTGAGTTGGCACTTCATGCATGGGAAAGTCAAAATTTCAAATAACTCCCAGGAAAAAAATAATCGTAGAACGGTTTGGATTGTCAGGGACCTTCAAGATCATCTCATTCCAGTGCCTGCCATGGGCAGGGACACCTCCCACTATCCCAGGTTGCTCCAAGCCTTGTCCAACCTGGCCTGGACTTACAGACAGGGGGCAGCCACAGCTTCTCTGGGCAACCTGTGCCAGGGCCTCCCCTCCCTCACCTGGTCTAGTGGGAGGTGTCCCTGCTCATGGCAAGGGAGTGGAATGAGATAGTCCTGAAGGACCCTTCCAACCCAAGCCTTTCCATGATCTATGATTCTAGGAATACTAATAGAAACCAAATGCAAACACATCACATTCCAGCTTCTCGTAAAGCAATCCAGCTCCACCAAAGTCAGTGAGGATGTACCTAAAGCAGTTGTCCTTGCAGCAAGGAGGGAGCACATACAATACCACAGTGGGATGGAGAGTGGAATAGGAAAGCTTGGGAGCTGACTTTTCACAGGTAGACACTGGCAACGAAGCTGAAAGACTTTAATCCAATACACTGTTTTACATGTGCCACACACACGACTTGCTTATTTTGGGAACAGCTTATTACTTTTTCTGGTCTACTGTAAATGCTAATGCATGTAAATGCTAATCAAGATTCTCGGTCTGGTTTCCTACCTCACCTAATTGGATTGCATTAGAGCTTGTTTGGGAGTTTGTATTCAGAATCACAAATGGGATTGGGTCATGTCTCCCTGGTCCCAGCGTGGTGGCAGCTGTGCTGCGGAGGAAGAATGGGAACTAACAGCAAGGCCAGCTTCTCAGTGCAGCCAAATCCCTTTATTATGCAAATAAATGTCCTTCAGAGTCACTTGGAAACAGTTACACACCCCACTGCAGTGTCTAGCAGAAGTAAAGAACCATTATTTTGCAATAAACACAGGGTTTGCAGTGACTACAGGACTCGGGTGAATGTGAGACAATCAGGAGTCTGTTTATTGAAATGCAGCATATTAAAAATACTGTGACTAGACTTAGGGAGCAAGGAAGAGGTGATGAGCCCCTTCCTTCTGCTATGAGTGGGTTGGCTGGTGTTGAAATCTGAGGAGAAGCCCCATTAACATCCATTTGGTTCTCAGCGCAATATTTGGACTTAATGAAAGCAACTGCTCCTGAATCAAAGGAAACCAAAAATAGCTAAATTCACATAGCTAAATTCACCCAATTTTAGGGTGCAACCACTTTTACCAGTGGGCCAGTCCTGCACATTTATTCACATTTTTATTAATAATGCCTGTATCCCTAGAAACTTTATTTGGATAATGAATTTATTGTTCTGACAAAAATGATCACAAATATTTGCAGTCAGAATTTCTGTGAGTTCTGATTTTTGTTAAACAACCTTCTCTGCTTTTTTCTTTCTTCCCCAGGGAGTTTGAAAACATCCATTTTTCAATTTCTAAGCAGAAATTCTAAATTGTAAGAACAGTTTGTGCTTTCCTTTTCGACAGAAGTAGAAATAGGAGCTCAGATGTATTAAAAAGTAGGGTGTGGAAAGCATTGAAGTACTGCTAAAATACACAGCTCTTAGCCCAAATCACTTCATATATGGTAATGACATCTTCAATATTTACCCAAAAATATTTCATTAGTGACCAAGAGGGAAATCTGGCATTTTATGTATGTTGATGTTGTTCACTGGAGTTCTCTGTAAAACTGTTTCATCCAAAATATTTTTGTCTATTTATAATTATATTACAGATAGAGCCCAGGAATGAGGAAGTATCAGGAGTCCAAGGTATGTGGTTTGTGTATTTTTCCTTCTAACACTCCAACCTACTGACACAGTCTGGGTTCGTAACTCAGTGCTACAACACACTGCTGTTATTTTACTATTTCCTTTACATCCTGGCAGGAAAGAAGCCTCAGGAGGAGGACAGCAGCCTCTCCCTATTTTGTCTCTTCAGAGACAAAAAGACTGAATTGGTCCCTCTTAGCAGGAAATGAACCTCAGAAACTCCCCAGAGAGCCAATCTGAACCCATCCATGTGATGTGCAGAGGTTCTTACAACACCAAGATGATTCAGCATTAAATGAAGAAGGTTGGGAGTGAATTAACTTCTAGAGAAAAAAAAAATATCTTTCCCTGGCATCTCCTACATTCAAAGAGAAGGGTGAGCATTAGAGATGGAAAAGATGCACTGAAAGGGAGCTGCTTTGCAAGAAGATGAAGGTGTATTAACTCCAATATGATAATTGCCACAGTCTTGTTGGTTGGTTGTATTTTACAAGTTTAAGCTCACAGGCTGCACAGTAAAATACCCTTTGGATTTCTTATAAATCAACTGTCCTCCTTACTATAAACACAGCCTGACTTGGGAATCAGCAACAATGGTGAAAGAATATTTCTGCTCCTTTGAGAAAGTTGGCAGTTTTCCCATTGTTAACGCTTCCTTTTTGTATCTTCTAGAAGAGTTCTGCCCTATTTGCTGCAATCTTCATTGGGGGTGCTCAATGCTCAGTGTCTGAAATATCTCTGAAAGCCTGACATCGAGTAATAGCTTTCTAAAAATGCCTTGAAGGCCACTTTAAATGTGGTAAAATGGTCTGTAACAAAGTAGGTAAATGCAAAAACCTCATGGGATTTATACAAAAAGCCATTGAAGAAGGGAAGGAAACTAATTGATGTCTGTGTTCAGCTACTTTGTTAAAAAATCTTTTTACTTCAACACTTTTCATGGATACAATGCTAAAGCACTTTCTTCTGGGGAGATGTAGCTTTTCTCACATGGATGCCTACCACCACAGGGATAAGACATTAATCAGGTCAAGAAACATACCAGAAAAAAAAGAATCACATATGGGAGCAGTTTCAGATGCTTTATTATTTTTCCCAGGCCTTGCAGAGCCTCGTGGAAGATCCTTCCATGTGACAATCATCTTTACAATCCCAGATTCTGATTTAGAGATATAATAAAATCTCTGGGAAAGGTGGTAAATGGTAAAAAAGGTCAAATAAAAACCCCTTTGAGGTTGCAAATCCTTCTTTTGATGACCATTACACATAACCTGTGCATGCTGTCTAAACTTTTTCTCAAGGTCGTGAGAGGATAAGGTTTCCCAAGGTAGGTGCCTCACCTCAGTGTCAGAGGAATTTCCCATCACAGGTAGAGAAAAGCATGTCATCAACATGTTATGGCACTGGAGCTGAGCATGCAATGAAGAAACAGTGACTTGGGCACAGCTTTGTATGCAAATATATCCAGGGATCTGGTATCTGTTATAAGCCATTCATTGTAGAAGTTGAAATGACATTAGTGGCACAAACGACGTCACTATGGTGACATTCAAGTCACCACAGTGGGAAAAGATTTCATGAGCTGGAAAATAATTTAAGCAACAATTAAGAGAACCAGCCAGCACTGTATCCTTTATCAGCATCACCCCTTATCCTGGTTTAACCCAAGTCCCACCCAGCTGTTCACTCACTTCTCCACCAGCAGGACCAGGGGAAGAAGAGGAAGCATAAAAGCTGGAAAACTTGTGGATTGAGATAAAGCCAGTTCAATAGAGGAAGCAAAAGCCATGCCCACAAGCAAAGCAAAACAATTATTAGGAATTATTCCACCACTTCCCAGGGGAAGGCAGGTGTTCAGCCATCTCTAGCAGAGAAGAGCCCCATCACATGTAAAGTTACTTGGGAAGTCAAACACCCTCAGTCCAAATATTACCGGACAAGTTACATTTTTTTATTAAAAAGGAGTCTATGCAGCAATGGGGGAAGATGTTGGAAAAATCTTTTAACTTTAGTACAATAGTGTTTTATCTCTCTATCTGTGACTAACACTCTCATGCCAGCTTCTGCTTATTTACTTGTATCAGCAATTAATATATACTAGCAGATGCCTTAGTTTTGAGAACAAGGATTGTGTGTCAGAGCAAAGAATGATAAGGGAAGGTATGACCTGATCACATATTTGAGATACTCTGAGGGAGAAAAGTATTTCTGGAACCATATCCTAATTAGTCCACGGAAATAGTTAGCATTCAGGAAATGCAATGAATATGCAATAGAAAAGTGATTAATATGTATTAATTTCATGAATATAACCTGGTCTGTTAGGTTGGTGGGGATGCAGGCTGTGAGGAGCAATCCCCATGCATCCAGTACTGTTGATTGAGTAATGGTTGTTTTCTAACCAAGTAAATGGAGTGGGAGAGTAATTTCCTGGTTTTTGGTGACACAAACACCCCAAATTCCCCCCTGCTTTGTCCTTCTTCCCCCCACTTTATGTACTGAGCAGGATGTCACATGGTCTGGAATATCCCTTTGGTTAGCCTGGGTCTCCTGTCCTGGCTGTGTCTCCTCCCAACCTCCCACAGACCCCCAGCCTCCTCCCCAGTGTGGCACCACAGAAAACAGACAAGGCCTTGGCTCTGTAAACCTTGCTCAGCCATAAAAAAACATCTCCATGCTATCAACCCTGTGTTCAGCACAAATCCAAAACATAGCCCCATACCAGCCACTGGGAAGAAAATTAGCTCTACCTCAACCCAAACCTGCATACCCTTGAATCTGTCCTCCCTGGGAGCTGCTCAGTGACATCCCATCTCTCCAGGGCTGGTTTTGCTCTCCCACCAGGCACATCAGGCATAAAATCCCATCTTTCAGGAGGACAGTCAATGCTCACAGCTCACAGGAATGACCAGACCACAAAGCATTGCTGTGTTTGTTCTTGATTCCCTGATCAAGGGGAATGAAAGATGAGGATGTGCCGCTCTCCTCGCCACAGTCAGGAGCACCTTAGAGATTCTTTTAGCAAAGAAAACAAGTACAGAAAGTGAATTTGCAATCAACCTGGCACTTTGCACTCAAGTGAAGTCATTATTTCAATCAGCCACGTAGTGTCTTTTTTTTTCCCCAAAGTTGAGACTGCAGTGTGCAGCCTGAGATGTTCAGATTTTATTTCATGACCGTTCTGCTTTATATTTCATTTGTCTCAGATTTATTATTATTTTTACAGTCTACCAAATGCATTGCAAGGTTATAACAACCATTTTCAATGCCTTCTGTTTATCCTTGAGGCAGTTGCCTCCTGCCTGTTGCTAAACTGTGGTTATTCAAAAAATAAATACATCTCTGTGAAATGCATCTAAATGTGATCTTCTCTGAAAATTTATTTAAATTGTATACCACATCTTTGGCTCAGAGGTTTTTTGGGGATTTCTTTTTTTAATCCCTCTCGCTCAAGTCTCTCAGTCACAGATGAACTTTCCAGGAATAAAACTTTCAAGAGTCTTATACATGATACCATGAAATTCTGCAGCAGAAATCACACAAACTTCTATCCACTTGCTAGAGTCAGATTATTTCAAGAAATAGATTCTGCTCAAAGTGCTATCATGTTCCTCTGCTGAGTTTCTGAAGTAGTTATGGCTTTCATCACTTTACATGTAAGGAGCCTTATGTTATTTCTCTGTGTGGTGTACTACAAGCAGTGAGGACCTGTCAGACTGAATTACTTTCATTCTCAGAGTCATTATCAGAAGGGGACTAGAAGAAAATCTTGTTAAGAAATAACATCCTCTGCTTTTCTGTGTAACCACCTTCATGTTAAAAAAATTCTTTAAAGACACCTGCTCTGTGAGACATTCTGAAATTACTAAAAATGGACAGAGAAAACAAAATATCTTCAAGGTTCCCTTCTGCATCCACTGAATTTAGTGATTGAAAACCCTTATTTCAACCAAAAACATTAAAAAATTAAAATTAAATAGATGTAGAGCACATTCAATTTAAAGAAAGGGATTGCAAGGAAAAGAAGTTTCTGGTTAGCTGATTGCCCTGTTTTAATTTTCATTTCACTATGACCACAACTGCTGTACACCACTGACCAAGCAAGCACCCTTCTCTGTGACCACTTTTAGGAAGTCTGGCTTCTGCAGAGACATTTTTTAACAGTTTGTTGTGTTGGGAGGGCAAAAGTACCTTGCACTCACCTTCCAGCGCTGGAACAATCCAGCAACTGGCCATCTCAAGGAATCATAGGATCATTAAGGTTGGAAAAGACCTCTGAGATCATTGAGTCCAACAGTCGACCCAGCACCACCACCATGTTCATCACTAAATTGTGCCCTCAAGTACAATATTCTCATGGGGATTTTAAACTCTTCTGGGGATAGCGACTCCGCCACTGCTCTGGGAATGCTGTTCCAGTGCTAGACAACCCTTTCTGTGAAGAAATTTTTCCTAATATCAACCTAAACCTCTCCTGATGCAATTTGAGGTCGTTTCCTCTTGTCCTGCCCCCAGGAGATGACTCTGGGCCAGAAGAAAGGGTCTGCAGCTCAGCACTGTCCTGGGATGGCCTTGCTTTGGGTAGAAAGAGGGTGACATGCAGCAATAAGAGAAGTGAACGGGATTTTAGGTGGCCTAACTCAGCAGCTCCTCTAGTTTACATCTTTGAATCCATAGAAGCTACGACTATTTTACAGTGCAGGTTTAGTGAATTCATTTCCAAAATCCTTTTTAAAAAATAATTAAGCTAGCTCAGGGAAAGCACACAGAGGTATCAGGAGATGATTCCCAGAGCTTTAGCATCAATGTGCAGCTGCTGAGAAAGAGGATTTTATCTGTTAGAGGGGTAAGAAGCTGATAAAAATGATTTTGTAAATGAATGGTTAGCTATTTTTTTTTATTTTTAGCAAACTTCACCTTCTGGCAAGAGTTGCACAGGAAATATTTTCCCCAGTTTGATGATATTTGACAGAAAAGTGTAGCTACTGATGGATAAAATGGTATGTGTCTAACCAGAAAGGACTTATCCATCTGCTCCTCACTGCTAAAAAATACCTGATTATAATGGAAAAGGTCTAAAAATATTCTTCAATTTTCAAGTAAACATTCAACTGCACAAAGCACTACACAAGACTTTCTCGGGACTCCTCCTCAACACGTTGAACTAGATGGTCTTTAAAGTTCCTTCCAACCCAAACCATTCTATGATTTTATGAATAATTTTTTTTGTTTATAAATGTAGAGACACATTTATTTTAAAAGTCATTAACTGTTAAAATATAAATAATAAAATCTGACTCTCAGAGACAAAGTTCATCTATAAGTCAATTGAAAACAACTCTGAACCTTAATGACAAGAAATGAATTTAAAAAACAAAAGCCATGAGGTTAATGTGGAGGCCAACACAAAACTTTATATTGAAATGCTCCAGTGTTAAGAGAAGAGTCAGCTGAGAAAATGTATTGCTTGTGGCCCACAGAGTTGGACTAATCACAGAGCAAGAATGATCCAGCATGGATTTTTAATTGAGCTCTGTGCATCACTGGGACAGGGCTCTGGGAATTCAGTCATTTGTGTATGATTAATAAACACTGAGTTAATGGCCAGAAGGGACCAACAGATCAATCAGAATGACATTCTGCAAAACAGAGCCCATGAGAGTTCACCCACTTGGCCTGCAGTGCTTCCAGAAACACATCTAGTCTGGATCCATGGGGAGCCAAAGATGGAAAATCTGCTGCCTTCCTTGGGAGCCTGTTTCACTCTTCAAAATCTATGTTCTGCCAGCAACTGGAATACTTTTGGTTTTACTCTTCCAGCTGTTATTTCTCACTAATATTTTCATTCTCAAGTGAAAGAACTCTTTTGTATTTATGGCTGTCTCCCTACAAGAAACTTAAGAATAAGTAATTATTATCTAATAACAATTATAATATTTATTATTATTATAAGTAACATTGACAATCAAGTTTTCTTTCTCAGTTTTCATTTTTGATAAGAGTCTATCAGTGTGTGGCCCTTCTCACAACCCTCAGAAACGTTTTGCAGCTCATTGTTTTATCTCTCCAGTATTGTCACAGGAGATGCTGCATAATGTGGAGACCAGCCAGGTAACGCTCCAAATGTATATACTAAGTAGATGTTGATAGATTTCAGCTTCTTGTTTGTAGGGTTTCTTCATTATCTCAAGACAAAATGATGATTTTTTTCCACTTACTCAATGTTCTAATGAGTGTTATATCACACATTTTAGTAATTTTTAATCTCTCTGGTGTCAGGTGCCTAAATGTTTATGTCTGGCACTCAAAAACCCAATAAAATTAGCTGCTGCATTATTTCAAGTCAGCTTGCAATTTAAAGATGTAATGAGATGCATTAACTCATTTGCTCTGCATTTTTGACATTGCACCAAGTAATTATTAATACTAAAGAAAGTCAGTTCTGATTTGATCCTTTGTCTTCCAGGTTGGCTGTTCAACTTGAATTTACTGATCACATCATCCTCAAGGATGATCATCTTATCCTCAAGGATAAGAGGCTGTTGAACTTTCTGATTTAGAACCTATTTCTCACACTGCAATCTCAGTTCTCATTGTAAGAGCCTGTAACACTGATGGTGGCCTGAATCAGGTAACCTTTTGTGCAAACTCTCACCAGGGTTTAAATACTCCCTGGCTATGAATGTGATTGATAGCCCAGCCATAGATGTCTGTCATGATTTAACCTCAGCCAGAAACTAAGGACCACACAGCCCCTTGGTCATCCTACCCCTGCCCTTCCCTGGTGGGATGGGCTGGAGAATCTCAACCCATGGGTTGAGATAAGAGCGGTTTAATAATTGAAATAAAAATTATAATAATGATGATGGTGATAATAATAATGGAAATGAGAGGGAGAGAGGAACAAAAGCCAAGACACCCAAGTCCTGCACAAGGCAATTCCTCCCCACCCACTGACTAATGCCCAGCCTGTTCCTGAGCAGTGATTGGCCCCTCCTGGCCAAGTCCCCAGATTTATAGACTGGGAATGACTTTCTATGGTGTGGAATATCCACTTGGTCAGTTCAGGCCAGGTGTCCTGGTGGTGCTCCATCCCAGCAGATGGAAAACTGAGAAGTCCTTGACTTAGAGTAAGCACTACTTAATAACAAAAAAGCCCACCAGCATGTTATCAGCATTATTCCTATGCTGAATCTAGAACACAGCACTGTGCCAGCTATTGGGGTGAAAATCAGGACAATGTCCCACAGAACCTCTTTCTTAGCCCGTTCTGTCTCCCAGAAATGATCCCAGTTGCTGTAAGATACACCGTGCTCTCACTTTTGCTTTGTCGTTGTCTGGCTAAAAATTATGAGTAATATTTTACACAAATGCATTCTGTCTGCCTGTATTTTGTGAAAATTAGGCAATCTGAATCTGATTCTTTCCCCTCTGCAATTTCTCATGGAATTCATCAAATCCCATTGTGTTCTCACTGAAAAAGACCCCACTCTTTTACAAGAAGAGTGTGAATACCAAAAAGGTGACAGTAAGGGGAAGATCAGAAGCAGCAATACCCACAGGCTTGGTACCTGTCTGTAGGGAGGGAGAAATGAACTTAAGAAGTTTCAAAATATGAGACAGTTTATCTATTAAAAAAATACACCAACCAAAAAGAAAAAAACCCCACAAAACAAGAACAACAACAACAAAAAACCAACAAAAAAACCCCACCAAAATATTTTTGAGACTTAAACTTATTGTTGTTATTGAAATGGGCAGCTGGTTATCTCATCCCAGCTCACTGTTTTCTTAAGGTGCTTTTCCTCCCAGCCCCTAGTTTAGACATTCACCTCTAACATCTAAGCTATTTGCCTTACCTTTCATGTAGCTGTCTATAGAGTTACCACACACATTTTTTGATTGTGAAATTCTGTAGCTGTAAATTAAACACCATTCTCAATGTGGTGTTGTGGGTTTTTTTAAAGCAAAACTCACAAAGTTTCTCACTAGAATTTTGTAATGGAAGTGTGTACATGTGATGCACTCACGTTAATCAGAGAGGAAATGTTTTCTGCATCAGAAAAGCCCCAACTATTTACAAAGAACCATAGAATCACAGAATGGTTTGGGTTGGAAGGGACCTTCAGGATCATCCAATTCCACCCCCTGCCATGGGCAGGGACACCTCCCGTTATCCCAGGTGGCTCCAGCCTGGCCTTGGACACTTCCAGGGATGGGGCAGCCACAGCTTCTCTGGACAACCTGTGCCAGGGCCTCCCCACCCTCACAGCCTTCCATATATGTAACCTAAATTCCACTCTTTCAGTTTGCAAGCTGCATTTTATTACCTTGCTTAATAAATTCACTCTCATGTTACTGGTAATAATGAAAAAAAATCTACCGTGTTTTCCTTTTTGAATTTATAATTGGATTTTTTAATTGAAAGTTTTTATGGCAAAAATTTCCAATTTGATCAAATTTCTTGTTCTCTGAAATTTCAGTGCCTGCATTTTCCAGTCAGAACTTGATGTACTTTATGCAAAGCATTTTAGACACTGAGCTCGACATATTTGCTTTGTTTGTATCTCTAGATTCATTTTCTCTCTTGTTTTCTCACCCTTTTCACTGTAAAACCCCCCAAAAGCACCCAAGACTCAAAGAATTACTTGCACTAAACAATTCATGTACATGACACAGTATCATGTGTCTGTATTGGACTAAAATAAGGCTTTGGGCATCAAGCCCCTGCCCACAAGAATTCCTTGTATCTCCATCTGTTTTGGGCTGCATCCCATCCAAATGCCAGGCTCAGCTCTCAATTTCACAATCTTTTGAGTAAGCACAATAGAGACTTGTTATTTTGTAGAATTTTTCTGTAAATCTGGAGAAAATGTTGACTTTGGAGGTTTACAGATCATTGAAACTTAGAGGATTCTTCACCCACATGAACAAATTGGAAATTGTTCACCCACAACTGTTCTGGTGAATCCATCATAATTTTTGCACCTTGTTGGTTTTCACCAACCTGTGCCAGGTTTTTTTGTTTGTTTTTTTTTTTTTTTTTAATGACAGAACCATTAATTAAAGCAGGTGAAAAACATGGAAACAAAGAGAAAGGAGATTTAAAACAAATGAGAAATCTCATTAGATACTACTTCATTTAAAATCTATACAAAAAAGTTATCTTTCAGCACTGTCTACTGAGTTAAGTAGAGGGACTAGTTCAGAGAAGGAATTCTTGCAGATGGCGCTGTTTTAAGTTGTAAGTAAAATTGTAAATCATGGAATCACAGAAAGGTTTGGGCTGGAAGAGACCTTAAAGACCATCCATTCCCACTCCCTGCCACGGGCAGGGACACCTTCCACTATCCCAGGTGGCTCCAAACTGGCCTTGGACACTTCCAGGGATGGAGCAGCCACAGCTTCTCTGGGCAACCTGTGCCAGGGCCTCACCACCATCACAGGGAAGAATTTCTTCCTAAAATATAATCTAAATGCCAAACAATGTAATTTAAATGGGTTTTCTTCTCCTTCCTATTATCATTTAACTTTTTGCTGAAGGGTGACATGTACATCATCGTCATTATTATTGGTGGATGTAAATCTCTTTCTTGCCTTGGCAAAATCAAATAGGAGTGTCCTTTGCTTAAAGAATGTTTTTAAAATTGCCATGAATCAAAGACTAAAGTTTAATAAAATATTTTGCCATAGGAATATGCTTTATTTGTCTGCACAAGAAAAGATGAAGGGATAGCTCTGTTAAATATGGGACACTGCTGCTTGAGTCAGTAAAAATCTGTCAGTGAACATCTGATTGAAGAATGATTCATATTTTCCACAACAAATACTAAGATAAAAATGGGGGTGGATGTAAAATAGAGAATAAGCAGAGCAATACTCTATGCTTTCACCTGAGGAGGGTGGAGAAATACTTTCACTCAGAAAGGAGAGGAGACAACGGGATTCGTTATTCAGGAGGAGGAGGATGTTTAATTTCAGGGTACCTTACATTATGGGCAAATCTAATCTGATGGTCAGTTTAAAAAATTGCATTTAATCATCTAGAACAACGAAGCTGTTTAACTGGTATTTAGGATGGTCACAGAAAGAACAAAAGACAGAAACAGATCAGCTGAGACAGCAGGAACATCTTCAGCCACAGAGGTTTCCCAGAGCAGACACTTTTTGACAGGATGGGTTTACACAAGTTTGTGTTTGTCCTGAAGCAGGAGGATGGACAAGCTGACCTTCCAAGGTCCCTTCTACCCTATAAACTCTAGTTTAATATTTTTTGTGTATAAAATAGGAATGGATTAATTTATATACACTAGTGAGAGAGTTTGAGGTGGGAGCTGAGAATCACAGGTCAGACTTGCCAGACTTGCTGCCAGGTTGCATTCTTTTCCTGCACAGCATTTTGGGGTGAAAGGATTTATTTGGGCTCTCTGCACAAGAAGCTCTCTGCACGTGTCATAGCTTGATGGTAAACATAAAGTGAGACTAAGGGCCAACCAGCAGCACATCTTCTTCCTCTATCATAAGAGTTATGGGGCAACATGAAGGAAAAGGAGATGAACCAAAAAGAGCCTGGTCACAGGGTGTGAGAATAAATAATCTAGTCACCTCCTAGCATTTCATTCTTTCCTTGCCCTAAGAGATTTTTCATTAATTCTGATATAATGCAATTCTCCTTTCAGGGTCACATTTAAAATCCCCAAAGAGCTGGTTTGAGCTGCAGTGCACATTTGTCTTGCCCATGTCAAGCTCTTTTCTGATTATCACCCTCTAAATCCTTTTGCAAACAAAATCAGTGCACACAACTGGCTGTGAGACTTTTTGGGAACAACAAACAGAATGAGTTTTTGATGGAAAGGTCAGACCTAATCCATACCTGACACCTTTCTCCCTCTCTTCTGGAGCTGCTGTGAAGGGATTCAAAGACAGACTCGAGTGTGAAGCCTGGCCCTTTCTTTAGGGTGATATGAGATGGCAGGTAAAGAAAGGGAAAGAAATTAAAGTCCTAGCCACTTTAAAATTTATTTGCAAACAGAAAGGCTGATTTTTATTTCTTTTTAAAGAATGAAATTCATCAGATTGACAGAAATAAACCTTAATCTTAATTCTATCTAGTTATAGGCCTCTTTTTCTTTCCCTATAGTGATATTCCTGATATCCACACACACTTCCTGGGAACCTGAGAGCTTTGAATAGGACGTCCCCTCATCCCTGTAAGTGTTCAAGGCCAGGTTGGATGGAGTTTGGAGCAACCTGGCTGAGTGAAAGGGGTTCCTGCCCATGGAAAGGGGGTTGGAACTACATTACCTTTAAGGTCCCTTTCAAACTAAATCCTGCTGTGACTCAATGACTCTATATTGGCAGAGGAAAAAAGAGCAAAGATGAAAGATGCCTGAGGAACACAAAGAACACTTTCTCCAAGAAAGTATCATTGACAATTTTACTTTAAGTGCAACAAGCATCACAAGCCAGGGAAGAGCTATTATTATTTTAAGAATTCCTTCGTGTTCCTTATGGTAACTCACATTTTTCTGTTTGAAAGACAAGACAAAGACAAAGGACACATATGACCCTTCCTCACCAGAGTAAGAGGAAATTATGGAGTGAAAATTATGGAGACAATCTACTTTTTTTTTTTTTTTCAGCAAATGGGATGTCTACATAGAAGTTATTAAACCAGGCAGGGGAAAAAAAAGCAATGTCTTTTAATTGTTGGAACCACAGTTCTCAGAGAACCTTAGAGAACTCGGTGCCTTTTTCTAGGAGCTACCACCTGGACTTCATAAACTGACCAGATTGAGCCTGGAGCCTCAGGGCAATGAGTGGAAATATCAGGTGGTAAAAGAGCAAGGTAGAAGGACTATAGTTGAGGAACCAAGCTCACTGATGTGAATTTTATTACTCTGGCATATTTTTTTCCCTTCATTTTAGATACCTCTTTTTATTGGAATCTGAAGAGCAGCACTACAGCAGCTGCATTAAGGTCTTATATAAAAAATCAGAGAATCATCGAATCACAGAATGGTTTGGGCTGGCAGGGACTTCAAAGACCATCCAGTTCCAACATCCAGCTATGGGCAGGGACACCTTCCACTATCCCAGGCTGTTCCAAGCCCCATCCAACCCGACCTTAGACCCTTCCAGGGATGGGGCAGCCACAGCTTCTCTGTGAAACCTCTGCCAGGGCCTCCCAACCCTCATAGCCAAGAATTTCTCTCCACTATCCCATCTCTCCCTGCCCTCTGGCACTGACTGGGAAGCCATTCCCTGTGTCCTGTCCCCCCAGCCCTTGTCCCCAGTCCCTCTCCAGCTCTCCTGGAGCCCCTTCAGGCTCTGCCAGGGGCTCCAAGCTCTCCCTGGATCCTTCCCTTCTCCAGGGGAACCCCCCCAGCTCTCCCAGCCTGGCTCCAGAGCAGAGGGGCTCCAGCCCTGGCAGCATCTCCGGGGCCTCCTCTGGACTCTCTGCAGCAGCTCCACATCCTTGCTAAGATGAGGCCCCCAGAGCTGCATGCAGCACTGCAGGTATTGCAGCCCCTCATTCCCACTGACTGAAGATACAACATGGCAGCTCTTTCCACATCAGCCTTGGACACTCACCATGTACTCAAGTGTGAGTCCATACACTCTTGTGACCTGATTAACTGTCCTTTTCCCCAGAGGTCTATTGTGAAACCCCTGGCATTGAGGAAAGCACTGCCACGTCTCACTATCAGCTTTTGTATCGGGGTGCTGACTCCACTCTCCAGTGATCCTAAATGGGGTAAAGGCCAGAAGTCACCAGTTTCCCTGATGAGCTCAGCTCTTGAGGCATCTAAAATGAAGCTCCAGAGAATTTATCACATCTCTTACTGAAGATTTATTAATTGCAGAAATGTAAATCTCATTCAAGAATTCTGTCCTTGCTTTTCCCATTGCAGATATTTGTGTTCTGTGCTGGTGGAAGTGGAAGGAACTGTTAACCTAGGAAAGACTGCAGCTATGAGCATCAGGGGGAAGCTATCAGTCAAAATTTCTACAAATATTATACGGAAAATAATGGCTTTAGCTGGGATTATCACTGAGCTCAGACCGTTCCTGCATGAGATGGAGGACAGGTTCTCATGAGCTGGCTGAAATGGGTGCCCATCCTTAAGTCTTGGACAGAGAGATGGATCTGAGCTGCTCACTAAACCACCATTCACTTCTCTGAGGGTTCTTAAATGCTAAAGTGTCCATATCTGAATCTACTTCCTGCAAGAACAACTTCAGTTTCTGGCATCTTAGGGAAGAAAAAACAAACAGCTTAAGGTCCTTTTAAAATGTATTACTTTTCTTTTCTTGCACTGCCAAACCAAGTGTTAAACCACAGGACCAAGCTACTGAAATGTGTTTTTAGGGACTCCGGGGAGGCCACAGCCAGGCAAGGACAATTACGATGGGATGCTAATTAGCTGCTTGTTTGACCCTGTCTGTGACCCCAAGTGAGTCTGTGTATTTAATTTCTTTCAAGCATAACTTGCTCTCACAATCCTTCTCCCACCATGCCAACCAGCCTGTACAGAAATCTTGACCTCTGTTTCTGATGAGAGCTGCTGTGCAGTGCACTAGAGTCCATACAAGGAATATGTTTCCATGCATGTGCACAGTGGGTGTGACAGGGAGCATCCTTTGCTTTCATGGAATAATGGAACAGTTTGGCTTGGAAGGGACCTTAAAGACCATCTAGTTCCAACCCCCTGCCATGGGAAGGGACACACACCTTCCACTAGAACGGGTTGTTCAAAGCCCCGGCACATTTTAGTGAAACAGTTAATGTTTCTGATGCAAATTCTGTCTGATTGATGGATTAACAGGCAGGAACTTGCCTTCTGGGTCTATCACTTCACAAATGAGGCATAACCACATTGCCCCTGTTGCTTTTAATCAATTTTTTTGCCTACAAAACTAGGCTCAATATCACAAGCCATTTAAAAGCTGTTGCAAGGACCGTCACCTTTAAACATCAGGAGCTGTGGGAAGCAGAACTCAATAAGGGCTTTATTGTACATTGCCTTGTGCCTCTGAACAGGGAGAAAAGAAGTTAAGGGTGAATTTGCAGCAGCCAGGCAAGTGGCAATGCACAATGAGGTGTAGGAGTGGGTATTTTCCCTGCTGGGATGGAGAGGGGAGGTGTGTTTCCTCTAATTTTTGCAAGAAAAGCCACAAGTCTCAAACCTAATGATACTGCCAAAACTTGGGGAGCGACGGCTATTAAATACCTTTCAGAGTTTGCATGACAACAAGAGTAAAATACTGCCAGCAGACAAACATATCCGTGCTTCTGACTTGGATTATTTTACAGCTTTACAGCTTCTGGCTCTGAGCACGGTCCCAGTGTGCTGAGCTGTGCAAGACTGAATAAAAAGATTATATTTTTTTTCTAGTCTAACCACATGACAATAAACAACAGGCAAGTTAAGAAGGAGAAAATACCATCATGGTGCTGTTCAGCAATGAAATGGCTTGTTTCATATTACAGTAAAGGGGAAAAGGCACAAATAAGAAGTGACCCAGTCCAGCAAAGTGTGGGAGGGGAAAACCGTGCAGATGTGACAGCTTGTGACCCCTCTCACTTTGCAACAGCCAAGACATAAAACCAGGAGTGCTTTAGTTCTCTAGCAGTGATGACAAAATGATTCAGAGAGGTTATCCAAAAGCCTCACAAATTTCAGATCTGACCTGAGTTGACACTGAAGTCCACAAAAAAAGCCCACAGGTGGTGTCACCTGTAACTGTTTTCAGCATTTCCATGCAGTGAGAAACAGCGGTAAAAGTGTTAACACAGCACAAAGCTCATCACAGACTCACCCTCAGGTGTTCTGCTTTCCTCTCTCCAGTGTGGCTGCTGTGAACAGCTGAGCCATCTCATTTAAACGTGCTTTGGCTGTACTTAAGGGCTCCGTTGTCAGCTCCTCGTGTGCTGCACCCAGTGACTGCTGAGGAGAGATGCTTTGGGTAACAAATTTCCAACAGATTAAGGAGAAAAAAAAATTGACTGATGAGGTCCAAGGGGGAGATTAGTCATCGTGTGTTAAAGGTGTTTAGTGTGAACTGATGACTAGACGTAGTGTATTGGTTTTTCTGTGGCCAGGTTTTGGTGGCAGTGGGGGGGGGCTGAGGGAGAGGCTTCTTCGAGAAGCTGCTGGAAGTTTCCCCCATGTCCAGGCTGGGCCCGCTGCTGACCAAGGCCGGGCCAATCAGTAGTTGACAGAACGCCTCTGTGATAACATATTTAAGAAGGAAGAAAAAAAAAAAAAAGTAGTTGGAAATGAAGATGGCTGCCGGAGAGGAGCAGGGTGAGAGCCTGTGAACAACAATGCAGACACCAAGGTCAGTGCAGAAGGAGGGGGAGGAGATGCTCCTGGCGCCGGAGCTGAGATCCAGCTGCAGCCCATGGTGCAGCCCATGGTGAAGCAGTGACCCCCTGCAGCCCATGGAGGACCACAGGAGTGCAGAGATCCACCTGTAGCCCGGGAAGGAGCCACGCCGGAGCAGGTGGACGCTGGGGAAGGCTGTAGCCCGTGGGAGACCCAAAGTGAAGCTGGCAGGGGACTGTAGCCTGTGGGGAGAGGAGCCCACTTAGAGTAAGATTCTCCTGTTAGGATGCGTGGCTCGTGGGGCCCACGCTGGAGCAGCCTGTGCTTAAGAGACTACACCCTGTGGAATTTTCAACCATGCGGCAGCAGTCTGTGAAAGGCTGCTGCCCATGGGATGGACTCTCGCCGGAGCAGTTTGTGAGAGGAACTGTATCCTGTGAGGGATGGACCCCATGGAATGCGGCTGGAAGGACTCCTCTTCCCAAGCAGCGGCTGAGAACAGCAACTGACCACAGCAACACCTCTCCCCCCCACCTCGCCTTTTTCCCTTGACCGCTGTGGGAGAATAGGTTGGATGTAAGAAGGAGGGAGACTGGGAGGTAAAAGGTGTCTTTTAGTGTCTCACTTTTAGCTCTGATCTTGTTAGTAATAAATTTGATTATTATTCCCACATAGAGTCTTGTTTTGCCTGTGACAGTGATTAAGAAAGAATCTGCTGTAGTTGTTATCATGAATAGCGAAACCTCTCGTTATATTCTCTCTCCTCTATAGCTGGGCATGGGGGAGTGAAAAGGTGGCTGTAGTGGGCCCCTGGCACTCAGCCCGGGTTAAACCGCTACACGTAGGCAGGGAGAGCCACAGGTAATAGATAACTAAGTGAGGTTCTTGCAGTATTTTGGGTGCTTCTCAATTGTGTATCAAAGGAGACTCTTAAGAGGCAGCTGTTTAAGTCTACATATCCTAACTGAATCCAACATTCAATACAGAGTGAAAGCACTCTGCAGTCTGGAGCATTAAAGAAAGGAAAATAAGGAGTTTCAGGTTAGAAACTGATGTTTTAAATCAATTAGCTGAAAGAAAACTGAACTAAAAGAAAAAGCCTAATAAGCTTCAAGAAAAGTAAACAAGCCCGAAGTTTGCTGTTGGAAATTGTTTACTTGGTGTAATGTGTCTTTTAGGTCACTGTGTCTGCACAGGTAATTACAATGAACTGCTCTCCTTAGCAGGATACATCTGATTTACAGCTGCCACAGATTCCCACCTCTCCTTCACAGAGCTTTGAACAGCAAAAGGCTGGTGTAATGTGTAGGTTTTTAAAAACATGAATGTAGAATAAGGACATCCATAACTAAAAATCAAGGCCATGTGGTTAATCTGAGCACACCTTCTTCCCACAGCAGAGGAATGCATTGTGTCTGGGTGGGCCTGTTCTTCCCAAGAGTACAATTTACAGCTGAGCTGAATAGAAAAGGTCCAAAGAAGGCTTCAAAATGCAGTAGTTACCATTTATTATTTTAATTGTCCAAACAGAAAGATATAATCTCTATTTGGGGAAGGCCTTTTTCACATCACAGGCTTTTTGGCGGGTCGCTCTCTCACCTACATGAGGCTTTATGATCCCTGAACACAAGAATCTCTAAAGAAAAGTAAGGAAATACAGGGCTTATAATCCTTTGTGTTGTTTTTTTCTTAAAGGAAGATAAGTTTTTGTCGGAAAGGATCAAGGCAGTGGTAACAGAGAGAATTGTATATGGCCACGTTTATGGAGAAGGCTGCTTCCTACCCTCTGAAAAATTCTGGGTGCTTGATGGAGCACAGTAGGGTGTGACAAGAAACATTTCTGGTTTTAACCCTAGACACTGACCTAGGCCAAAGGAGACTTAAGGAACTTAAGCTCTCTGCAGCAAGAACTATCTGGAAGGAGGTTGTACTGAGGTGAGTGTTGATCTCTTCTTCCAGGTAACAAGCAATAATAATAGGATAAGAGGAAATGACCTCAAATTGTGGCAGGGGAGATTTAGATTGGATAGCAGTACAGAATTCTTCATCCAAAGGGTTGCCCAGCCCTGGCACAGCTGCAGTGCTGCATCCTAATCCCTGATGGGACTTAGAAATTGTGTGGATGTGGCACTTGGGGACGTGAGTCAGTGGTGGCCTTGGCAGGGCTGGCTTAAGGGTTGGACTCCATGATCTTGGAGGCCTTTTCCAACATAAATGATTCTATGGTTCTCATTCTACCCACTCAAGTAGCCCCTGACATTCAAAGCCTCCAAATGAAACAAGACAAAGCAAAGAGATTTAGTTCTAAGGCATTGCCAAAGACAAGCACTCCCGCTGCCATTTGTGCCCAAGCCCCTAGCCACATCTTTACTGTGTCAGGCCATGTCTTGTAAGCAGATGGAAAGTAACTGCACTGAATTGCTCAGGAAGTCATCACTCCCAGACAACTCTGGCTGTCTATAAGTGTTTTGCAAACATCAGGTGATTACGAAAGCCTGAGGATAACCTCTTTGGACTGGAAAGCTGCTTTTGAAACGTGTGGTGGGGAGCTGTGGTTTCCTGAGCAAATGGATTTGTACACCAGGTGTCAGCACAGCACAGTATTTCGTTTCTGCAGGGATCCAGTCTCAATAATATGACTTTGTTTGCTCAGCTGTTAAATTGCTTCCCGATGCATGTGCAAGGCACTCTCTAGCTCCCCTTTTTGCTATAATTTTTTTCATTAGTGCTCAGTTGTGTTTTCCTGTGTTTGCTGAGATGGTTCTTTACCTTATTAGGCTGTGCTGTGCTTGTTCATTTTTTCCATCATTTTCATCATTTAATGCTGCAGCAACAAACAAGTCTGAAAAGAAATTAATGCTGCACAGTGTACTCCATGATAAATGTCTCAAAGACATTTAGAAACATGACTCAGCTCTTAGATGACATTTATTTATCAGAGTTCTAATCCTTACAGCTTTAGGTCCAGATTTACTGAAGATCAGTTCCTTAAATGCCTTTAAAGTAAAAAAAAAGTTTCTCTTTGGTTCAGATTTTCATCTGTGAGCTCTCAAATTTTGTTGAATGTTAAAGCCAGACTTGCCTTTACTCTTACAAAAAGAGAGCCAGGCAGAGGGAGAAGGAAGAGAAGAAATACCATGTGGAAGGCAGAAAACGATGCTCTCAAATCTGTGTCCCATGCTGTTTAAATCCCAGAAAAGAAATGTGAGTCTCAGACTTTCCTGTAAAGACACATCTCAAAATCTCTGCCTGAAATTTTTATGTTTTGTATAAATAAATATTTATTGGAGGAAGTGTCTGACCTTGTCTCCTTGCCAAAGTACTGGGAAAATACTATAATGACCAAACAGCAACTTGTTTTCTGGCTTGTTTACTTTTAGGTGCATTGGATATTGAATTATTTGTACAAAACAAAGTAACTTCAGTGAGATTAACTTATCCAAACTATCTCAGCAACATCATGTTTATAGCCATGTCTTTACAGGAAACATCCAATTTTCTGTTTCCAAGCAAACAGCAAGGGCAAACAAACAGGTTTTCCAAACCCCAGATTAGTCACCTAACTCCTGAATAAACAGTGGGGGAAAAAACGAATGAGGGCTCTGTTGAAAGGGCTAATCACAGATTTTCTCTTTATGCACAGTGATGTCTCAGTAATATGTTTGGGAAACCCTGGAAGAAAAGATCTTCTAGGACGATGCTGGAATGTCATTGAAGTTCTGGAGCTGCATGAGCAGTTGGAATATCACGTAATGTGCCCACTGGTAGATAGAAAATTAGGGACTACAGGAATATAAATTACAATTAAGTCATATGGGGAAAAAAGTGGAATTTGGAAATCTTGGCTGCACTTGAACATTAGGCTTCAGCATCGAAAACAGTTGCCTCTCAACACCAAACAGGTTTCTTGCACAAGCGATTAAGTTTCCTGTCTTTAAAAATAAATATTTATTAAGGCCATTTTGCTGTGTTTCTAGCATGATGCATCAATGTTTTGTGTACCTTGACAATCTTGAAGATTTCAAAATGCTGCATTAGGCCTAGTCAGGGTCTTTTACAGACAGTGGTTGCACAGCTCCAACACTATGGTTTGTAGATTATAAATTACATAAATTAGAATTCATGCAGGTACTGGAATTGTGATCTGGTTTTCCTGAAAGGGAAAGTGAGCAGGGGCATGGTCAGCAGCAGAAGGCGCTGGCACCTGACTTAGTGCATCCTTGGTCTCCCTCTTCTGGCTCAGCTGGAAGGAGCATGCTCCATCCAGGACGTCCTGCAACTCAGCATCCCCCTACTACCAGTTGGTGAAGGGGACTTCTGTGAAGAGAACATGTCAAGAAGCCTTTTTTCCAGCATGTGGCTACAAGTACCAGCATGGAGAACAGAGGAGTGGGTATTTTCTGTCCAGCTCTTCCACCCTTCTCCCATTTTTTAGTGCATTGACTTCAAACTTTGAGAAAATCATCACAAATCTCTTTGATACACACAGGGAGGAGGGTAAGGGATGAAGGAGATTTGGAAATATGAGTGGGAAATATATACAGGTTGTGACTCTGGATGTTCTGATGCAGCCGTTAATGCTGAGCTCTGGTTGACTCACACGTTTTGTGCGGTTGCCGGAATTAAGGGTTTAGAAACTCTGAAACTCGGTTACTGATCATTAAAATACCCACAAAAGCTTTCCTGCATATTTTTATACTGGTGCAAAGTTTGTGGCAGCAGGCTCAGGGCAGGGCTCATCTCCTGTGCTGGTCCTGCTGAGGCACCTCCAGGGCTGGGGGCACTTGTGGGCCCCTCAGACAAGAGAGACATGGAGGGGCTGGAGGGTGTGCAGGGAAGGGCAGGGAGCTGGGAAGGGGCTGAGGGAGCTGGGGGGGCTCAGCCTGGACAAAAGGAGGCTCAGGGGGACCTTCTGGCTCTCTCCAGCCCCCTGACAGGAGGGAGGAGCCAGGGGTGATAACAGTTCCTTTTCCCAAGTAACAAGATAAGGGAAATAGCCTCAAGTTGTAAAAGGAGCAGTTTAGATTGGGTATTAAGAGAAATTCCTTCATTGAAAGGGTTGTCCATCCCTGGTGCAGCTGCTCAGGGCAGTGGTGGATCCCCATCCCTGGAGGGGTTTAAAAGCCACATGGATGTGGTTCTTGAGGATAGGGACTCGTGGTGGCCTTGGCAGTGCTGGGGGAATGGTTGGAGTGGATGATTTTAGATATCTTTTCTAACCTAAATAATTATACTATTCTCAGTCATTCTGTCTGCAAAACCAAGTGGGAATTTGAGCTTCTTCTAATGGGATTTTGATATGACAGGAACATTTTGTATTGCTGCCCTTCACCTTACTGAGCCTTTCTGCCAAAACAGGCCTCTAAGCAGTTTTGTTTCTTTTTTACCAAAAAAAA